>JAVSBT010497854.1:0-20103 GCA_033118115.1 Pharyngocirrus eroticus
ATGTGGGTATGGAAAAAGGTCCGTTACACTGTCAAAATAGATGATATATTCCATAAGATGCAAACCTATGTCGTTTAGAAGGTTGAATTAATACATAGATGCAATAAAAAAAACCTCTTCATATGACTTTCAATAGCATCCTTACCATCATATATTACCTGGGCAAGAGTGTTCATGTCTTGCCTCTCCATGGCATAGTTCAACATGATGACTTCATCAATGACTCCATTTAGGGTATAGTCTGGCTGATGTCCCCATCCTCCAAAGATGATATCTTTACTTGGTGGAGCCACTCCAGGTGGCCCAAATGTATTGAAAAAAAATGGGATCATGTTATATCCATTGATAACTAGACTAGGCCCTGATAAAAATAATAATGTATTTTTTCAAATGATTCATTGGGGATTGTTCAGGCCTTCCTACAGTTGTCAACTGAAATGCAGGGTGGTTACATTTTTTGTCCAATCAAATACACTAACATCACAAATTTAAAAAAAAATTGATCTGTTATCTGAAATATTCATTTGGAAAGATCTAACAAGGATTCTTTTGCGCCTTATCTTTTCAATCTAAGGTAATCTTTTGGTGTTTTGCTCCCATTTTTTCCTTTTAGAATCATATTATTTATCAATCTACAGTGAGTTTATGAGCATGTTTTTAGATAAGAAAAGATAACACAAAATCCCACTCATGTTTGATTGTCTACAGACAGAAATGATCAGGAGAAAAAGTTCCCTAGTTGGAAAGGTCTTATTCAAATATAGACCACTGAAGGTCTAGACTATGAATTATATACAGGAAGAATACTATCAGAGGCAAATGATATATACTCATGTTTCCTGGATCTGGGTCATGTGCCCAAGAAACTGCGACCTTATACCATTCTCCTACATTCAGTGGGAAGGATCTCATCTTTGTTGTAATGCCAATAGTATGACAATATACATAGAGTCTTCTATCCGGTTGCACTTCCAGAGAAAAGCCTTTTATTGCATCAAAATCATTAGTGCTATTGCCTTGTCCGGTTATAACAGACATTATTTCATTAGATACTCCATCAACTCTCAGCCACAGAAGCAAAGAAAACCTTAAAGTATTAAAATTCAATAATTTTTTTTGCATCAAACAATTTGGTTTTTGAGAAGTGCAACTTTTCTCTTAGTTCAAATATACCTTTTGGACTGTACCAGCAGTTTAAAAATTGTATTATTGATATATAAGCCCCTTCAATGAAACACATAACTCACCCATTAGGGCATTTCTCTACAGTCATATTTGTGAAACAGTCTCCCATTTTTGACAATTTCTCTTGAGAAATGGTCACCCAATCATATCCACCATTCATCTTTAAGCCTTTGCCAATTGTTGCATCAACAAAAGTTGTGTTGCCATTTGCAATCAAGTCTTCACTTCCACCAACTATTTTCCCATCCCTTGCATTGTCCAATGGGAAACGATATGTGCCTAGAAAACAAAATGAAGTCCCAATATAAAACAGTTATGCCAAAGTAACAAAATAAACCACATTAATGAATATAAGATATTCCATAACCCACATCCTTTAAAAAGGAAAAGTCTATGTGAAACTGGACTCTCTCTGACCACTCATGACTATTAATAGTGATCTAGTTGTCGGCATAGTTGACTACAAAGCCAGTGATCCCAAGTGAAGAGCAATTTTTTCCATGGCTCTCAACTCCAGTAAACAATAACTGGCTGAATCAAATGCTTATTGTTTGTCTGTGAGTGATAGCAGGTAAAATACACTTGCCATCTTACAGATAAGAGTAGCTGCAGTCTTCTATCTATTTATGAATAAATGTATGTTCAATGTATGAATATTGAGGGGACCCATGTGCCATAGTCCTTAAACATCAGAAACAACAAATTAACTAAATAGTGCTGATAAAGAATACCCTCAAGGATATGCAGGAAGGAAAGACTTACCCTCGAATGAAAAGCTCAATGCAAAACCTGGCATTGCTAGATAAATCAGGTATCTAAACATTTTAGAATAAGTCTGTGGTGCCACCATGTCACTGAAGAACAAAATTCTTAGAATCTGTAAGAGAAAATGTAGAAAATACCTCTATCAAACCAAAATTGATCAATCATTATTTTTATGTCATTACATGTATACGTATAGTTTCTAATTTAACTAAAGTTAAAAAAAACTTTCTTATCAATAATATAATAGGAAATGTATTATGACTTACCTTATTTGTACCTTGTAAAACTAATTCTGTCCTCTCCTTAGAGTTAAAGAGTCATACTGTTGCTTGCCTCCGGGAGACATGTATTTATTTTAAGTGTTCCCTTTTTTTTTGTTAATATCGGAGTTTCTTTTTTATAAAAAAAATGGACCTGGTAGGTTCTGGCAACTTTGCAAAGTAAGTCTTTATTCATGCTTGTATAGAATTTTTGTTTAAACAATACTTAAATCTTTGTTAAAAGTATTGTTTGAAAGTAATCTGTGATTTGTTTTCATGACTGTTTTTTTACTCAAAATATAATCCTTAGAATTTCTCAGAAAACAACTGTTAAGTTTTAAGTCACACATGATTTTTTTCTGTCCTTTTATTCGGACCTTTCAGATTATGAAGCTTTCTCTTTTGACAGCAGATGGATATCAATTCTAAAATGATGGACAATACAAGAGAACAGTGTATCAAAATAATACATTTTCTCAAGTTATTGTCTGGAATCCATTAATCATAAAACAAATTCCTTTCAAGGTATTATTCTATTCACAAATACGTTGAAAGGGTGACACCCAGAGCAGGCAAATCTCATTTAGCAAGTCTAGATCAGATTTATCTATATGAGTCAGTTCCCATACAATTTATATTTTGGTGGCGCAAACCAGAAGGGACTAATCATTTTAGCATTCTGAGATCAATTTCAAACTTTTCTGTGAATCACCTTATAATCTGTTATTCTAACATTGGTCAGTGATCCAAAGAGATTGCCTGCAATAATATTATGAATTGGACAACAATTGTTTTAGTAATCCATGTATATATATTCTAATTTTTTCTCTTTTGATGCATGTATGTTTTACTTTCAAATCTACTATTTTATTTATAGTGCATAAGGAAAGTTTTACTTTCAAATCTACTATTTTATTTATATCAGATATTTATCTGCACACAAAAAAAGATTAAAGGCTACCTTTTGTTACTTGATTTTTAAAACTTTCCCCTCTAAATAAAAATTATAAAGTCAAAAAGATCAGCAGATCTGAAGAAAAAAAGAAATGAACACATTTCTGTTTGGTTTAAATCATCAACAAATTTTATCAGTTTTATCATATTTCTCACAGGCTGCCATACATACATTTCGCTATACATATCTTTGTTTCACATACATTTCCATCTTTCAAAAAATGATATGACAAGATCAGGCCTATTTTTCAATTTTTTAAGGACTGGACAAACTCAATACACTTTGGTCTTGTAACAAATCAATCTCATTGAGCATGGCATTTAAATAATCTCATTTCAATTTTTGACTTAGCGGGCTGTAATAGCAATTGTAGCTGCAAGCTTTTATCATTCAGTCGATCAAACACACAAATCGAATATGCAGTGATAGCACTTCAACATAATGCACAAATTTAGCAATATCAACTTTAGATGTTCCTCTGAAAGAATACACTTTGAAATAGTAGCGGAGTGATTAAGAAATGCATTATTTGCGTGTACAGTTGAGGCCACAAATAATTTGACCTTTTATTGGCCATAATTATATCTACAGAATAAAAATCATTATGGAGTTTTATATCTTATCATTGTAACAATCAAACTTCTGATCACAGTAAATCATAATTTATCGAAAAAGAGCAATGAACATAGCCAAAACCAAGGATGTAGCTCTTAATATCAGTTCATTGATGATAACATGATCAGTATAAGTAACAATACAATATAATTTTACAACATTTTCTCCATCCCATTATACACTCATCATATTTCCTGATTGATTAGAAATTAGATTTATTTCACATTTTATAGTTTTGCAATTTTATCTCACCATCAATCCTATTAGACTTGTTACTAATGTAGAACCCCCTCCCAAACAAGAAGAGATATTCATAAATTTTAAAATTCCTGCTACAATTATGATCTAGGCCACCATTTAAACATCTCACATCCGTCAACAAATACTTCAATAACACATAGCACAAATCTAACAACTTTTCTCTCTTTCTATTGCTACCTATTTCCATGGTAACTTCCACTATAAACTTCACATGTATATATTATAATCATTTAAAGCTGCAATTGTCCGACAAAACAATACATTTTTAAGGAATCCTCCCCTTCCACATAACCAATGCTAAATGCCCATATGATATAACTTAGGAAATTCATTGTACCCTGCTTCTAAATAACAAACAAATACATTTAGTTGTTGCCAAATGTCATGGTATAAACTTGTTATGGCAAAAGATCTAAAAATCTAACAATAAACAATAAAAATAGATCGTATTTAATCAATAGTTGCCACTTCACTGAAATTTAGGCAATACAATTTATTGCCATGAAAAACTCTCCCAAATAATTGATCAAAACATATTTTGACTTAAGTTTTACTTAAAATCTAATATACATCTATCACCATTAGTTCTAATCACAATCACAGAGACAAATTCTTTGTTTGAGTCATTTAATGATTCCTTTCTAACATACAATCTATCACAATCACATTATATTCTAAGCATAGCTATAAAACAAGAGCCTAACCAGGCATATCATTCCCATTCTAAAGCAGGAAATATGTAACAAAACCTCTCCTGAAATAAGAACAACATCTGTTTTATAATCATTGATATGTAGACATAACACAATGATGTTCATTTTAACAATGTTTTTTTATTATCATGGATCTGCATCTAGCAGCTTTTGTTTTAGGCAATGGTTTATGTTTTAATCATTTTTTACATATTTTGATGTCTTTGTAGCAAGCCCACACACTTTCTGCAAATCTTAGCAATTGCCTAAATATAAAGGAACTTACTGAAAGACCTTGAACATAAATTACAATACAACCAAGATTGCTGAATATTCATAGCAAGCAGTATACAAGTCTCTATCAGATGTGATAACTATTAGCTAGTTTTCATCAAATGGAAAGGTTTCTTTGTCATAAAAAACTATAGCAACAACTTCAGCTCATGTACATGTAAATGTAATTGCAAATTGGTAACTATTACTACATCATAATTTCCATCCTTACAATTCTGTCAAGTTAAAATTAATAAAGACTTTCTAGCCATCCCCCACTACTTATGCTGCTACCCCCCCCCCCCCCACTCACCCTGAAATGGAAATTGATGGGCAATAGATACATATACATCATTTATTCCACATTCATTTCACAACCAAAAGGTCTTGTAAACTGAACATCAAATTAATTACTTCACTCCAAATACTTTTATTTAGACTTACAAGCTCTAAAATTTCATTGTGGCTATTACAATGAATTAATAAATTTATTGCATTGTATATATTTGAGCATAGATGTCAATTAATGAAGCCAGGGATCTTGTAAAATACTTTCATCGGCTTCGAGTTTCTTTCATTTCACCAAACTTTTTCAATCAGGATTTGATGGTAGCAAGCCTTCAAAGTAGTGAACATAATTCCAAGTTCTCCATGTTCAAGATGGCTTTCCATGAGGTCATCAATCAGGTGGATTTCTGCCCCTAAATGACGAATTCTTGACCTTACTACTACATACATGACAACAGGGAACAGGTCATCCATGTTCCACAGATGCTTTGTTTTGAGAAATGTGTCCACATCACTTGTGATTTTATTAAATGTTTCTTTAATACAACTGAGCTTATTTGCAGGACTGCAAGATGTACTGGAAAAATACAAACAAGAAAGAAATTAAAAACAAAATCCTGGTAGAAAATTGTGCAAAGCTGTACAGTCTGTAACAGAACTGTTCTATTGCAGCAGTTCCCAACACCTATACTACTTGTTTTTAAACTGTTAAAAATGTAAAAAGACCTTACCTGATATGTTGCAAGGTGTCCACAGCAATTAGATAACTCTTATTCTTTATGGCTGATATTTTCTATATGAAAAAAAGAGTGGAATCATACAATGTTTCAACCTTTGTAACAGATGGCAGAGATCTAATGCAAGCTGATAACTATTTGAATTAATGTCTAAATCAGTCCACTAGTTTGAGACTGTTCAATACATAAAATATCTCTGAATAAATGTAAGTACAAAAATCCAAACTTGTATGCTACTCCCATATATGCGGGTAGTAAAAAACAGAGATTTTTTACTGTATTCCAATTGTTTCTTTCATACCTGTGATGAACTTGTAAGATGGGGCTCTAGATTCCAAAATTTCCTGAAATTAAGAAGAACAATGTTACATAAATCCTTCAAAAAAGTTAATTCCATTAATAAGGCAAATAAAATATTTATTTTTAAAGCATCAAAGAAAATAAATCCTCTTTTTTTAATATAAGCCCTCTAAGCCACTTACTCATCAACTCCAAAATATGACAGGAGAGCCATGTCTGGTTGTTTATTCCATTGTAGAACTCTTTTCCAGTATTTTTCATCGTCCTTTTCATTGTACAATGCATATAGTGTAAACAAAGGTGGGTAAACTTTTGGCAATAAGATAGGATGCAGCAATGTTCCAGGAGTCACTGTTTCTCTGCAACAAAACAATATAAAAAGAAACTAATTACACATACAATAACTTTTAAAACACATTTTGATTTTGAGCAAATGTGTCCTAAAAGTAAAACAACAGAGAAATACGAAGAATGTTTTTTTCATTTTATTTAAAAGTAGCCATTATTTCATAAAATTTCACTGGATTTTGGATTACTTACGACACTTCAATTTCTTCTTCATATGTATCAGGATCAATTCCTTCTTCAAAGATCTCCACAGGATAAGTGTTCTCTGGTAGGTCTGGGAATAGAATCCTAAAGAAAAAAAATCATTTTTTATCAATGTTAGTAAGAATATTAAAATCACCAAATTCATTAGGGATCTTGAGTAAATAAATTTCAACCATCAACAGTTCCAACAGAGTGTACAGCTGGATATAAGAACTTTGGGATATTTTTTATTTCAACCATTATCATTTCTGTGGAAAAACTTTCAACATGTTTTCTATCTATTTTATTTTGTGTCAGCAACATGGCATGAGAAAAATGAATGAACAAGCTTAACCATTAATTGCACTTTCACTTTTCCAATGTGACTTACCTTACGATGGGGTACATGCGGTCTACATAAGATTTGATTTCTTCTACAGCATGGTGTAGCAGTCTTGGATGAGCTCCGACACCAACATAAGTGGCTCTGTATACATCTACTAAACCTTCCATCAGCTTTCCCAAGGGGTGGGCAGGGACTTCAAAAGCCTAACAATGAAATCAAAGGGAAATTATTGGGAGAGAAACATGGTTTAATGCTCTACTACTTTATTAAAAAATACAGCGAAATGCTTTTACACTGCACTGTATGTGCATAAATAAAGTCTTTTTTTACATTCAGTATGAAGTTGTGATAATGATTACTACTGTTGAAAAGAGGTTTTTGAAACATGCTCACTTAGTCCATTTATAGCAAGTTCTCCTTTTGATTAATTTTTCAGTGAATGTTCATTAGACAAGTAATCTAACAATAGCGGTAGTAATATTTTTGCTTACAATAGGCTTGTTTAGTTCTATTACTTACCCTCCCTAAGTAAATTTTGATCTGCTGGTAGTAACCAATGGTTAGTTTTCCTTGATTATGTGGTGGTATTTTCTCTAATTCTTCATAACTGTTGGCTCGCAGTCTTACTGATCCACTAGAAAAGTAAACAAAAAAATGAGTGAATATTAGGAACTAATTTCTAGATTTTAGAGGAAAAGGGATAATATAAATTCCCTATACAACAACATAAGATATATTTTGGCTGTGAACCAAACAGGCAAATGTTCATTTGTAACAAATTGTAGTACTTAAACAAAAAAATTAAAATCATTTGAAAATGATACTGTAAAAGAAAAATTCTATGCTTTTTTTCATACAAAGCTTGTGCAAGTCCTTGAGAACCATGACATGATGTTTTGAATTCCTCATATTCATCTTTACATCAAACACACATATTACATTTTACTTATAATGGACCCGGGCTCTTGTCCTATTACCAACCTTTTGATAGCTTGTTTTTTCTTCCCTGTGGCTATTGCTACTGCCACAAGTTCCCATGCTTTATCAGAGCTTGCTCTCTTATCTGCCTTCCATCCGAATTTTTCCTTACAATGGATAAAGATATCATTCCATTTCTTGCTTCCCTGTACAGACAATCTGCCAAAACTCCTTGAATTATGAAAACAAAGATGTAAAGAGGGAGGAAATAAAAATAAATAAAAATATTTGGTAGCTTGGTCAAAGCAACAATTTTGATTCACAGGTTGTTTATTTTTTGGGTAAATGGATGGACATCATGGTTTGTAGGGTAATATTTCCATTACGGATTGACTGTGACCCAAACAGATTACACAATGTCTAGTTGGGTGGACTGTGGAACTATCTAATATCTATGACCTCAGTTTCCCATTTACCTTTCTTGTTTTGTTTGCTTCAAATAACACTAAAACACTCACTTTGGGATGAGTCCTAACGCATGTGAAAATCCAGTTTTCTCCGAGACTGGTTCTTGCGATTTGTAGAATGTCCCATTCACTTTTATCCCATCTATAAATGAGCCACTAAAAGTTCCTTCTAGATAGTCTCCATTGGGAAGAGTCAGCTTCCCCTGATTAAAAACAAACAGTGGTATAGTTAACGCATGTATGCTGAAATAATACATTGAAACTTCAGTTATGCATGTAGAATTTTTTGGCTACTGTATTGGATAGCACGTTCATTAAGAAAAAGACAAATTTCTGCAGGACTAGATTGGGCTATAACGGTCCAGCCAAGTGCTTAAATCGATCCCTGTCAGAAACAGTTCATAAAACATTGGATTTGGTCAATGGATTTAGAGATATAGAAAAGTAATGTTTTCTCTCATGTAATAATTGCAGAAATGTACCTAACAATAAACAATAATGCCAAAGCTTAAATCAAGGATACTTATAGAAATAAATGTAAAAAGTAGATTATGATATGTACCTTTCCTGAAAGGGCAGGTCCTCCTGTGAAATCTCCTTCATAACAAGAAGTATCATCTGTCATCATCAAACCAGGACCCTAGAAAAAGATTATACCAGTTTTTAATAAACATGACTAGAAAATAAATTCTTATATTTTGACTTGCACCTTACATTACACATGGTTTTAATCTTTTTACTAATTTTCCCCCGAATCATTTTGTACTCAAATAGAGAAATTTAAAGACCAAAGAGTCTATGTGGATTTCTTAAAGAGACACTTACAGCCATCTTGTTGTGTGCAAAATTCCCTTCAAAGTACATTCCATCCAAACTGACAAGAATACCATTTCCATGGTAACAGTCATCCATCCACATACCCATATACTTTTGGCCTACGATTAGAAAATAATATAGAAAGACCTAATTCAACCTTTATTAAGCATCTTAGGGAGATTACTAATTGGTTAGTTTTAAAGTATTTCAAAAATGGAACCCCAAAATTTCTCCTTCCTTTCTCACCTTGAACCACATCATCAAGCACTCCATATCCATTTCTTTTATCATTACTCCATTCCCCAATGTAGACACACGCAAGACTAGAATTCATCCTCCCTTGCTTGAATACCCCATTCCCATGTCGTTTGCCTTCCACAAAGTAGCCTTCATAGATATCACCATTTGCGTACCTGAAAAAATGAAACAATATCTATTCATAAAAAGTGTATTAGGGTTATTTTCTTCTTTTTTACAAGTTTAATGTCGCTAGGACATATGAGTAATAATTTCACTCTTTCTTTCTTTTTTCTTTCTTCTTCTACACTAGAATAAGATTAATATCAGCAACTAATTCTTTATAATCATAATAAAATGTCTTACTTGATTGTTCCTGGGCCATGCATTTTCCCATCCTTCCATATACCTTCATATATTTCCATTCCTTCCTCTTTGGGTACATTATAAACACCATGCCTTTTCAAAATAAGGTAAAAGAAATAATTAGTGCTACAAAAAAACATTAGAATGAAATTCTAAAATATCATGTTTTTTGGTCTCAAGATAATTAACATATCTGGCACTGCAGAAAGATCCTTCCATTGCATACTGAAGGGGGTCTCCCCTGTGCATGTGTGAGTGACATTTATTTCTCAGCTTTTCCATTTTGAGGTGAAAGGTGGCATGTGTGTCACAAAAACAAAATTCTTTAGTAAATTATAGTGTAATTTATGATCTTACCCCTGCTGTATTCCTTGCTTGAATTTTCCTGTATATTTTCTTCCATCAGGCCACTGTAGCTCACCCCTAATACATTCAAACATATTCTGATTACTAATACATCTTATTTTTCATTAAAAAACGACTCCATTAGAACTAAGTCAAGCATTTACTGTTTTCCTGTGTTACACAACTTTCAATTTTTCACATGCTTCCAAGAATTTTGACAGGATTTTCCTCAAGTATCAAACAGTCAATAACAGTAAGTTCAGAAAATACAACATTCATTTCCAAAAACTTGAAAACACTAATTAGTAAGTTTAGTTATACTTGGATCAAAGTCGCATTGAAGTATTTTTTTCCATAAAATATGTCAAAGTAATTCCACACCTGGATTCTTACATTAATTCTTCCTCATTTTGCTAAAATGTTTTCCAGTTTGTTGGAACCATGTGTTTTCATAAGTGTTATTTATCCATACTTACTTCCCATGCATTTTCCCATAATGCCACATCCCTTCATATTTTGCTCCCTTGAATTCAAGTGACTTAGTGAAGAGGTGTGTAGCATGTCTGGCCAGGGGTGGGGTCAGTCTTCCACTGGACACTCTTGGGCGTGCCATTTTCTTGTGGTCAGTTAGTGCTTTGTCTATTGCTTGATTCAGTGCCCATAACCATTCACTCTAAAGGTTGAGATGTAACATATCCACATAATATAATAGACAGTTGTAAAAACCATAACAACTCTGGGTACAAGGAGACCCAGCAGTTTACACCCGAATATTTGCAAAGTTTAGGCATTTCCTTAGTGAATATACTATGAAGTTCCTCCAAGACAAATACTAATAAGTGGTACCCTGACAATAGAACACAACATAATGTAGCTCCATGAAGAGTATTTTAGTTATGTAAGGACCTAGTATTATAACTCTGTAATAAAACCAAAATATACCTTTTTTTTTCCCTTTAATTTATTAAAAAACACATATATGAATGAAATCCTAACACAATTATTCTCAAATACATAAAGTAACTTAATTAAAAGCTCACCTTATCTGATGTTGTATGAGCACTCAGTGTTATTGTCTCCTCTGGCATAGTCAGGGTAATGGCGTTACTGAAATAAATGGGGAAATATCAAATCAAAAATTGGATTCTGTACCCCAGTTTATCATAAAACATGTCACCTGGCTTTCTTTTTAAAAGTGATTTACAATAATTAATTACTATCTGAGTAATAACAAAAAACAGACTAAAGAAATCAACCTACTGCACAGTCTCTGTCTCCTGGAGAGCATCCACCCAAATAATCGTCAGTGGGTACACCTGGTGACTAGAATACTAAACAAGTGAAATAGATAATTTATTAAAAACTGATATAAACTTCACAAAGGCATATCATCTGAAAAAACATTGTAAACTTACTTCTTGAACATTCAATATCAATAAAAATTTGGATTCTGTTTCTACAAATCCATTTCTAGATACAAAACATTAATTTGTCAAACATTTTCAAAACCTTACCTGAACATGAACAAATATATCACTGAACAACAAAAACCAGTGACTTGAAAACCTGCTTGCATTTGGTATCACAATAGGCTGACTTCTGCTTTCCCTCAATAAGCGTCGTCCTGGAACTTTCAAGGCATCCTGTAATGGCACAAGTACGTAGCAATGTAAAAGTATCTTGGTCAATCAGCTAGTGATGTTCACACATTACAGTGTATTTATTTCCTATTTTGAATGTATAGTTAGAACTGGAATGGGTGGAAATTGGGAAGGGGTATCTACATGTATAGGTAGGTTAGAACCACTCATGCCTAAAACAACTTTCTTTGTTGCTAGAAGTTGTATAAAGGGTCCTACATTTTCTCCTTGTGCATAAAAAATACAATCATCTTTCAGGGCTATTTTGTAGGATAACTAAATAAAAAATAAGATCTTGCCACACAACTGAACAGAATATTGATAGTTCACCAAAGAAAATTCAAGGAGAGGGACTCAAAAGCTCTGATTACCCAAATTTTAGTTCTGATCATCTATTGTAACATTTAAAACATGATTACTTACACACAGTTTGGTTGGGAGTGAATCCCAAAATGACTTTGTGAAATCTGCCTGATTCTGATCAATGTCAGTGTCTTGCTTCAAGGCCTCCCAATTCTGTGAAATCTGCATAATACAGTAGTGTTCATTTGTATACTGAAAAAAAATGAAGAAAGTGTAAGCCAATGAAAACCTTGAAAAAACCCAAAATATTAAAATTCAGTTAAAATTCCAATCGTAAAATAAGACAAATAAGCATAAAGAAAGAAACATGTTCTGCATATGGTCTTAGAAGAAAATAGGAAAGTGAGGTAAGCCAACAGGATGAAGATCATACATGTAAGAGTTCTTCAAAGATATACACATTATAGGCTATAGCATGCCATATAAAGACTTACTGGTGGGTATTTCAAAGCTAGTTTTGCAAGTAGTTTTGCATAAGATTTAAGTCTGTTCAGTGGCATCAAAAGTACAACTTTTAGCTGTTTGTACAATTCTGTCTTTTTGAAATCTTCAGCTCCAATGTTGTGTAAGATTTCTTGAAGCTTTGGTTTCAGGCCATTAAAAAATTCACTAAAATAAAAATGAAAATACAAATATGCATTAGTAACATTTAAAATGTTTTTGATCAGAAGTATGGATGCTTTTTTGAAAATACCTCATTGTGTTTCTTATCAAAATATTAATGAAATCTCTGAGTTAAAATGAATCACCTTGAGTTCTTGACACAGTATTCAAAACCTCCTAAAGCAGAAACATCACTGAGAAGTTTTGAATGGTGTTGGAAAAATGCTAAAAACTCTTCATGTTTTGCAATAATGTGAAGTTGTGGAAGCTGAAGTCTCCCTTGGATGAGTTCCTTTAATTCAATTGTATTGACAGCCACCTAAAATGATAACAAGATGCATGTTATTTAATGACAGGTCTTCAAATTAGCAAATGTAGCTGAGTACAATGATTTGTTTATAACTCAACAATTGAATTTCTTTTTGAATAAATACCATATCTCTGAGGTGTGTACATGCTTCAAGCAGCAGCTTCAAAGATGGACCATAGATGGAGGACTCTAGCTTCATTGAAGTATCTAGAAAAAGATTGGGGTATAATTTTTTTTAAATGATGACTCTTTAATTGTTAGCATACATTACAAGAATGGATTCATGTACAAATGGCTTTAGTAAAGCTTCACAAATACATAAGCAAAACACACACATCAATCCCTTACAAGAAAATCAAACTAACTTAAATTGGCATAGAATCAAGAAAATACGGTGTACAATAATTTGAGACTCTGTCTGTATAGGGGTTGTCTTGATCGATACATACTTGCTGCAAGTACATGTATAATAATACATCTTTACAAAATAAAGTCATATTAAAAGACTATACTACAACTGTCCTATGGCTATGCGATACATGCACATTAATTTTCTACCTTGTACACTTGTGAGTCATTGAATGTCCTTACATTTGAAATGAAGACTTTACATTACAATACAAAATTGTCACCTAACTACATATACAAAAAGTCAAATTATTGATTTTTTTCTTCAGTATTTAAAAATTATGCAAGCAATATTACACTGTAAAAATTCCAAAGTCTAATCAAGTAACTTATTCATTATTCATTCACATAAACAAAGGAGTAGAAGTATACATATTCATATATTGCATGCCTTATTCTATGTCTTTTACCTGACTGCAAATATGGAACAATGATATATTTAGCTACATCATCAAGCTGCTTGTGAAATTGTCTTTCCGACTGTGCAAATTCGTGTAGTGTTGCAATGTACCCTTCAGTGTTCGTATCACTCACACAAGCGCATTGACTGCCACCAGAGGCCACCCCTCTTACCCACATGTTTTGGATATGTGCAAGCTTACGTAATTGTAAGCAGTTTTCCTGTTCCTTGCTGTGTAATGAAACAGAATTTATAATGTGTAACTGTGATAATGTTCACAGGAACAGATAGAGGGAGCCAAAGTGCTCATAAATCTTATGCAAAGATGAAGAGCACTTCTAAAGCTAATCTAAAGTTCATATTGGACAAAATGAAAAGGTATAAAATAAAATGTGCACTAATGCCTATAATTCCACGGGATTAAGGGTTGAGTTACTCTAGGGATGGACAGTTTAGTATCATCATTTGTAAAGTACATGCAGGTCCCACAGAATTTGTCAAATCCCCCCCCAAAAAAAATATAAATAAACAAATAAATAAAATAAAATTCTAAACCAATCCCTAGTGTTATAATATATTTGTCAAAAATAAATGAATTGAAAGGAGTAGAATGGTATAGACCTACCCAGGTTGACTGCCTGAGTAGCATATTTCTGATTTGTATCCACAAAGAGAATCCGTTGCAACTATTGTATTTGTGTTACCAACAGCCAGATCCCAAACTGCTCCATATGTCAAAAGCTAATATAGGAAAAGTATATTATAAAAATTAAGGTTTCATGATTATAACTATTTGTATAAAAAGAGCCTTTAACATATCTTACTGTGAAATAACAGAATTCTATGGTGCCAGTCATGAAATCTGATCATGAGAGCAATGCAAAAAATATAATAGATTTCAAGAAGTTTAGAGAAAAAGTTATGAATTAGAATATATCTTGTGAAAATATTACTGGTTCCTTTTTATGACTTCGAGAAAAAATAAATCCCTGATTGAATAATCATCAATAAGCCATTTACTAGTTTACAACAGACGGGTGGAAATTGAGCCTCTAAATGATTCACTAACTTTAACATGATTAGGTGTGTGTATCGCTGTCTCTGAGCTTCCAAGTCCAAGCTGCCCACTTGAATTCAATCCCCATGTATAGAGAGCACCACTAGCTGTCAATACAGCTGTGTGGTATTCTCCTGCTGCAATACTTGTCACTCTTTCATCTTTCAATTCTCTAACACAGGTTGGCTGAAGTCTTGAAAATCAAATGAATAAGGTCTCAATTACTACAACACTTTTAACCTAGGGAATAGCAATGGGCCTTTTGGTACAAACATCTTTTAAATACATTTGAAAAAATTGAGCATCTTCTTGGGCTGGGTCGATGCAGCTACAACATTTAGCTCAGGCAGAGGTGAACCTTCTACTCTAAGCATCTCAGGTAGTTTTTTTTGTAATCCCAAATCATAGTGGCGTCTTTACCACAACCTTGAAAGGAATTGTAGCTTTCGCTTTAAAAGGGATAACTTGTCATCAAAGAAAATGACCTGCTTGTACTAACCTATCTAAGAGATCTCCTTGTCCAAGCTGCCCATAGTTTCCTTTCCCCCATGTCCATACCTCTGTGTCTAAAATGACTTCTTTCACTTTCACAGAGTTAAATGATTTATCTGCAGAATAAAGTAATAATGTCAAGTTACTAAAGAGACTTTTGAATGTGAATATTATGTATTTTGGTATTAAAAAAAAACTGGACGAAACTAAAGATTTTATGAAGTGTGCAGCCTTTCAGGACGAAAATATACATAACCCTTTAAAAAAAAAATCTTGTGTAGGCCTCAATGAATGAACCAAAGTTTACGACAAATTCTAAATACAACACAATGAATCATGCTTACATTTCCCTGACTCAACCACATTAGGTAAAGATCTTTTGCGTTCATGTTTGAAGCTGGCAGTCTCCTGTGCTAATGCATTCATAGACATTGATTGGACAACATGGAAAACCGCAGAGTCATCTTTGGTCACTTTATTTGTGACAAGAGAATCCTGGCTACTTGACACAGATGACGTCTCGCAGTCAAGACTAGCCTGTGTGGAAATAAAACCAAACTTATCCCCAAAGCTGCTTCTTATATTGACTGGGATATTTGATATGTTTGTCACCACATTTTTAGTCAAAGTAGAGACATACTCTTGCACAACTCCTGGGGATTTGGGTACATATTGCAACATGTTTTCAACTTTTTTCACAAGGGGGCTCTGAAGTGGACCACTCTCTCCCACATTGCTGGCTTGACTTTCATTAGACAAGCATGTTTCCATCTTGGCCAGATCTTCTGATCCAGATAGTGTCCTTTCTAGGAACTCTTTTGCTGCATCTTCATTTAAGAAAGAACTACGAGATCTATGAAGATTTCCCATCTCAAACTCTTTCAAATTCTCCATCAGAGGTTGAGAATTGCTAGGTTTACAGTCCATCTCATCTCCTTCTTTACAAACTCCAGGATCACTTATTGTCCGATGTGTTTTTGCACTTTGATTAAAATTGTTTACGGGCATTGTAAAAGCTCTATCTTTTTCCCTTTCGTCAGATTTTTCTTCCTGACTTTCTCCCCTATAGTCTTCTTGTCTTTTCAAAGTACTTCTCCTTTTGGCAATACTGTTATTTTGGCAGTTATCACTAGTTAGGGGTGGTAGCCCCTCTGCAGGATTATTAAGATTTTCATTGGAAGCACCATTCTGACCTATAAACATAGTCTCTTTTTCATTGACATCCTTCTCATTCTCACTTTTCTTGTGAACTCCATTTTCAATTTGAGGATTTATATTGGCCAATTCTACATGACAATCTTCAATGCAAACAGGCTGACTGCTATTTTCTTTGGCCGTAGGAATAACATTTTCTTCATCTTTATGTTGTTTGTTATCATCAAAGGAGGCATGATCATGTGTCAAGGATTTGCACGGGCATGAGCATTTGGTATTTTTATCTCCTCTATGATTGAAATCCAACCCGAGAGGACATGTATGTTGATTTTCTATGATACAAGTGTCACCAGTTTCTTGGAAAGTAAATATATCAGCTTGACATTTAGCACAGGTAGATGGGGCATAGCGGTGGTAATGTACTCCTTTAATGACCGGTGACTCACTGCCACTCATAGCTGATGTGTTGCTGACAGTTGAATCTTTACTTGAACTTCTCGCCCGTGACATGCTTCTGATTCTAGCTTTCCACAGCCTCTGCACAAGTGCTACTGTGTGGTTCTTACCACATGATACTTGTAGTACTTTTCTAGATTGCAAATATTCAAGTCTTTGTGGTGTGAGGGCTTGGATGGTTTTATTCAACCCTAGCTGCATTCCAGAACCCCATGTCCATACTTCATCATCCACAGACACCACAGCTGTGTGCTTTGCACCGCAAGATATTTGGCGTACTTTCACAAGGTCTGATTTTTCTGTGTTTCCATGAACACAAAGAGTATCAGCATCTGTGACAGGTACAAGTTGTGGTAGGGGGAAAATACTAGAATTGGCAATACCACATTGGCCTTCTCTGCCATCTCCCCAACAATAGACTAAACCATCAGATGTTACTGCCCCCATGTGGCCATTACTTGTAGCAATATCACGAACAAAGGCATCTAAAAAATAAAATAGACAAGAGAGGAAATCTTTACTAATTCTTATTTTAGCATTAGCACGGTCAATTCTTCTTACAATCTCGATCAATAAAGAACAATAGTAAAACATTTCACATTATCATAAAACACAATGGTCTCTTCCAAAGCAGTAACATTTCACTATGGTAAGTCAGGCCTTGAAATCTAGAAAAAGCCTTGGTGCAACAAATCGCACCAAGGATTTTAGTTCCTTGGTGCAATTGCACCAAGGATTTTCTTTTACATAATAAAGTGACAAAATAAGGTGCTTATTCAGAATTAATGCAGCTAACAGTTCCTATAGACACAGTAACAAACAAAATCAATCAAAAAAGTCAGAATAACAAGAATAAAAAAAAAAAAAAAAATTCTTGATGGATCGCACCCGTAATTTCAAAATCGCGTGTGCGACACGGGTGTGGTGCGATTGCACTCGCGAAATTTCAAGGCCTGGTAAGTTGTTATATCTCTATACATGGAGATATCAACATTATTGTAACTTGTTAATTGATGTTGAGACACTCGGTGGCTGATTATGTTAATCTTGTCTAGGCAAGGGCTTTCTTAAGAGTCTTGCAAGGATTTCAATACAAATACCCCAACAAGCAGATGTGTCTTTTACATTTAGTTGTGAAGCAACGGATAAACAGTACAAAGGAGTTTCATTTTTCTAAAAGAAGGACAAACGGAAAGGATGTTGATAGTTTCATATATATTGGATAAAACAAGCCTCCTCTCTTAGGAGTACAACAAATTCATAACAATATGACATAAAACTAATTCAGATCTAATGGATTGGATTTAAAGTTGTCTTTTAAAGTTTTATAAAGAGGTGGTTTCAAAAGGAAAGCTGTACAAACAGTATATTGGTTAATTTCTTTACAAAATTTAGTTATGGCCTACTCTCAAGTGGTACTGGTCATGAGTCAAGTTGACTGCTGATACCTTTTAAATGCTCCACTATTTGTGGTTCTTGGACCACAGCTTCCAGGGTCAACCCATGCCCAAGCTGTCCAGTTTTATTCTCCCCACAGGTATATAATTGTCCAGTACTGGTCAAGAAGCTGCTGTGGCTGTTTCCCAGTGCCACCTTATGTACTGGTACTCCCGCCAAGGCATTAAATTGGTGACAGAGCAAATTTTGATAACCTTTCCAAAGCAAGACTTGATTTTCTTCTTCATCTTCCCTGAAATATAAAAAAATAAAAAATAAATTATTGTATTATTCATAGTGTTGTTGTAGTATTTTATTCAAATGCCAAACCAAACTAGCGGACCAAATTTATCTTTCTTTCAAATTTTCATAGAAGTCATGTCTTGGAGACTTTTGGAATATTGATATACCAAATAAAAGTGTATTTAAGCAAAGTTAACAAACTGGAATCACAGGATCAAATCAACATGATTTTTTTTTTCTAAAGTAGCAATTTTTTTGACTAATTCAGCTCTCCAGGATTTTTTTTACCATTCAATATTGAGAAATGATCTCCATACTAGACAAATAATAATAATGAATGTAATGTACCAATTCATGACCACTTTGGCAAAAACAAGACAATCAAGGCTACAAGTGTGTAGAGAAATGACGAATCTTGTAAAATGTCAGGGAGAGAAAAGATTACCTTCAATTAAAAAAATTACAGTATGAAACTTCATAATGCTAAAATGAGAATCCTTTGATATCGATAGAAGCCCTTTGAAGTATAAAAAAAACAGGTTTACACATATCTAACTTATCATTTGACATAATCTAGGCAAGCCACAGAATCTCCCATCTTTATCAAAAGTTTTTTTACATGCATTATTCCTACTTCTACAGGTAGAAATATTTAATTATGACCTTATCCTTGGATTCTATGCTTATTACCATATCATCATTTCTGTGGAAGCGAGAAGCCCTATTTCCTTCCTTCTAAATTATGGGAGTTCTATTTCATTTCCATACACCATGCAATTCTTTTTATCAGTAATCCCTTTGATATCAAAGGAAGCCAATGTAAGGTATTCATTTCTCTCTGCCAGACTATGCATATCATTTTTCTTGCTTCCCATGGCTTCCATTAATTCCAAGTATGTACTCCTAATGATTGACATTGTCATATATAACTAGTATAATGGTTTGATAGAGAAAAATTATTTATTTATATATATCAACTAACATTCTTAAGGACAAGATTCTCATCAAAAGCGTCCAGTTTTTCACAAGGCCTATTTTCTGTGATTTAATATTACTGTAAATTGTAAAGAAGGCTAACTATCAGAATATTTCATTCAGAATAGGATTTAAAAGTCATATGAAAAGATCACACTTTTTTTTTTTTACTTTTGATATGATGTTATATTTGCTATTTATATCGAC
>JAVSBT010498076.1:0-14729 GCA_033118115.1 Pharyngocirrus eroticus
CCCAAGCTAATTATAAGAAAAATAAAATAAAATAAGTAAATAAAAAGATTTTCCTCCCTCCCTCATGACTTTTTTTTCACCCATGAGCTCAACAGGAAACAAACATTTATTTATGATCGGCCTTAGGTGGAAGCACAGTATTTTACAAAAGCAGTATCAAGACAATTAACTTCTTGGTCAGTCCTACAATTAACCGACACTGAGCTCAGAAAATCACAGTACAAAGTAAATATGAAACTGCTCAGCCCGAGTCGTTATTCTTCTGTAACAGTTACTGTAGGACTGTGGAGGACGTATCAGGTTTTAAGAAGTGACTGCATACTCTGCTAGCTCAAATTGATTAATTTGAAGAAAGAATCAATAACAAAGAACATTAAAATTCCAGAAGAGCAAGGATAATATTTTCATTTGTATATTTACAACATTTTAGGAAAACATCTTTATGTACAAAAATCTACTGATCTTAACTATGATCAAATTACCTTTAATCCAAAGGTTAAAACTACCATAGATTAATTAATAGATTCATAAGTTTGTATTCTAAATATTCCTGATATCCAACTTTATCACAAGGTTGTCTATGTTGGCTTTGTCTACTCTAGCAATTGAGGTATCACTTAATGATAAGCTAAAGGAATATTGAACCAAAAGTATTCTTCATAATTATTAAAGAATGTCCAAGGAAGATTTCTATAATTTGTTTTGTATGCTTATGTCATCTAGCTAAGCACTGCTATCTCAACATTAGAAAACATTTAATATGTCATAATATGTTCAATGCAAAAGTCATAATTAATAATTCTAAGATAACATTCTTGATTCATTTCTTCTTCTCATTTGGTGTCACCATATTCATTGGTCTAGGTTCTTGGCTTTGTGCTTTCATGGAGGCTTCATGTTCAATATGTCCTTTGATTGTTTTTTCCAAATTCTACAAGGGACAAGAAATAAAAGACAATATAAGGAAAATAAATTCTTGCCTATGTGAGATCAAACCAAATGGAACAGAAATTAAAATAAGTCATCAAATTTATTCTTTAAATCAGTTTTTTCCCCATCGTATTGACATTTCTGTACAACAAACAAAATGTTACCTTCTTTAACTTTGCTGCTTCTACATGCCTTCCTTTCTTTGGTGCAATATATCGACCTGCAAAGTACAGAATTTGTTTTTGTAAATACAACTTGAATTCAATGAATGACATTGGGACAATTTTATTTAAACAAGATGGAAAATTTAATATTTTCAATAAATTATATCAGCATCCCACTTATTACTTTTGTCAAAACAGACTACATGCTTATAATTGTAGCTCGGCACTTGGTCCCTTAAACAAGTAAATTAACATGGAACATACACATCACACTCACTGTCACAGTGTCTATTAATTATATATTGAGTCTACATGGGATAGAGTTGATTATAGGCAAAACCTTTACAAAATGTTATTTTTCATTAGCAAATCTTACTATCTGTAAGAACAAAATCTAACTTCTAAGAAAGCTAGTTGTCAATTTAATGCATTGCCATGTTTAATTAACAGTCCTACTGCTGCTGACAATGTGACACAAACTCAGCTTTTTTGGACATGCCATCAGGTGTAATGGTATGGAAAAAGTAATAATGCAAGGCATGAAGCAAGAAGATGTGGACTGTGGTAGACCTGTAACTTAATGGAACCAAGATATTAAGTCCTATACAAGAACATATTTTCCTCCCTTACAAAAATAGTATTAGACTGAAACATTTGTCGAGTGTAGTTAACACAGCAGCTGACTTTACTATCCACCTAACTACAGTTCAGTAGATAAGAGTCATTCACATTGTTAAAATCTAATAATATCGTCAAGCCTCAAGAAGTTTTTATGCCTGTATGATCGTAACCTTACACCCTGATTTCAATAAATTATATGCAGGAATAACAAAATAATACCGTGACTATATTAAAAGATTACATCAATAGTTAAAACAGTTATTTTGAAGGAAACATGGGGTTGTATTGTTGGTTTCGTATTGTTTTGTTTTCAAAATAAACATGCTTTTGGGCGATAATAAAGGGATTAGCATGTAAAGATTATCAAATACACAGTTGCCATTGTTAAAAGACTTTCAGTTTTACAAAATATAACGTTTACCTCCTTTCCTAACTCCGCTTGCTTTCTTTTGACTTTTCTGTTTTTGTTTTGCCCCAGCTGGGAGCTTAACTTTGGATTTCATCTTTCCTTGCGCCATCTTGAGTTCCGGGAAAACACTGCACTGGATAAGTCCACTATACAGTAGGGGGCATAGGTTTTGCTGTCAAATTGAAAAAATTACATTTGATTTCCTATCATTGCGTGAAGTCGCACAGTTGAACTCTTGATTAATTTTACACCACCTTCATTACAGTTTCTTATGATAAAAGTGTAGTATCTGACAAAAGGTAAAACTGTATTAACATGAAATTGGTTCAGTTTAAACAAGCACCTTGAATCCCCTTGTAACATCGAGAAATCAGTCCTCACAAGATCCTCAGATTGTCGACGATGAAAGGCTGAGCTGAGTCTGGGATTACATTGAACGTGTGAATTAATCAATTAATAATCATTTATATGTCCAGCAAAATAGTGAGAAAGTGGAATTATGCTATGAATAACCTGTAGGATTGCTCTTTTGGATTCTGAACAGGTAGGTAATTGATGCAGATTCCTTGATGGTAGACTGATATCACCTTTCCCTCATTTCTAGAAATAATCTGTGGAGTTCTGAGCAGAGTGATGTGTAAGTGAAAACGCACTATAATGGAAATTTGACTTCACTCTTCGTTTGAGGTATTTATTCAGATCTGAACATCTGATGAATTTTCTTAAACGCAAAATTAAAGTTCAAGTAAATTGAAAAAACCAACACAGTAAAAATCTCTTGCTTGAAAACATGCAGGTTGTCGTTTGACACTGAGTGTCTGACAGCACACAAGAGCAAAATAAATCATCCAACTATGTTTTTTTTCTTTCATATTTACAATGAAATTACAGCAACTGTTTTGTGAAAACATTTATTTCAGCACATTGTTAATCATAACCTTTGTCTTTGTTTAGCTGTGTCTGTGAAACAGCAAATTATTAATTCTTATCAATATTTTAGTATTTCTATGGCATGCTACTGAATCAGTGAATGATTCATAACAATACAAATGTGTAAGCCACAATGAGCTAAATAGGGATCCAATTCTTTCAAAACCGTTGTAACTAATTTGTAAGAAAAACCCCTGCTCTTTTTGTTATACATGGAGTTCCCAATGTTTTGCAATTCACAGTGTTGCAAATGCTACTCATACAAAATATTATTGAAAAGGGGACAAAAATATGGAATTAAAAAAAATGTCAGTATGATTTTTTGTACTGCAGATAATATTCTATAAAAATTTGAATAATGTAGCCCCCAATAATTGTTTATTTAAGAACATCAGGAAAGTAGAATATTTTATTGCAGCTTTTTTAATAATGATTGTTCCTAGAAATAGGGTGGAAATAAGACATTGCTGCGAGGTGTGTTTATTGAAGAATTGGCTGAGTTGTTCACACCCTGCCTAAAATTATGTCTGGCATCATAGCTATAATTCACATTTCTTGTTTGGCAATAGAAGATTTGCTACATGATTGTAAGAGTAAATTTTGTATCTCCTGTGTATACAAGTATATTGTTATAGTACTCTATAGACTGCAATGTAGTGTTCATACTGGCACCATTATAATTGATCAATAAATCAAGCTGAATGTAGTGAAGGATTGTATATATTTACATCGACATAGACAGTGGAACCTATTCAATCTATGTGTCAGGTCAATGAGTTATTACATACTTTCTTGATATTTTTGGGCCACAGGACACTCAGTCTGCTGTGATGCAGTTTTATTCATGGCTTTGCTTGTTATTTTTTAATGTTTTGGAGTTATTTTTGAAGACCACACTTTTTATTCTTTTCGACATTATACAAAATACAATGTATATGCAAGTAGAGCCATACCATTTGGTAGAAATTCTCTTTAAAGCGCTGTATACATATACACCAGTAGCTTTAAGAGTTTGTGGGCTAAAGTATAGGGTTGTAGTATACCAATTTCTCACAAATGTATATACCGCTTTAACTTGAAGCTGATATGGTTTCTGTACAAGATTAAAGTGTCACTGTCAACGTTACATACCACTTTAAAAACTTGAAAAAAACCATTTTGAAGGTTCCACTGTAAACAAACACTTTTCACAGTCAGTGTATTGTTTGTCAAGTAGTCTATAGGGAAGGTATTGTTCTAGCGTATTTTCATTCACATCAGCAACTAGATCTTTTTCTTTTTACTAAAAAAAAAGGGGGGGGGGGTCTACGAACATGCAAACCTACTTGTAGATGCCAACTGTATGAAAAAGCAAAAACCTGAAAAAGCAAAAACCTGTTTTGATTAAAGTGGCCTTCTGTGGTAGTCACAGTTGTAGATTTATAGTCATCAATAGAAATGTCATTCATCAATACTAACAGTAGGAGCAGTTGGGACTGTATATGAGACAAGCTTGGATTGTTTTTTAATGAAGGTATCATAACAATTTAAAGTTTGACTTCTTTCCTAAGCAGCCTTGCTTTGTGAAAATGGGAAATTATGGATTTTACTAGATATGAAACAAGCTAGAATTAACTTATACAGGCTAAGCTAAAGCCACATTCAATAAAAAGGATATAATTTTGTAAATTATACTTCTTCCATTCATATTGCTAGCTTTATATTTGATATTATTTCCTTACCAATTCTACATTTCCCCATTTCTAGGCTATTTTTGAAACACAGTTGCATCAGAAAATAATGTTTTGATATCAGTACTTTTTAAAACTCTAAATCATGGTTTTGTTTGTTTACATCGTTAGTGTAAAGGCAGTCTCATTATCAGGATTATCTTGATCAGATTAAGGGCTTGGATAAGATTATAGCTCTCTTGTGTAATAGGATGAGTATAATTATCATTGTGTCATATTGTATGATTGGTCATGTGAACCTTTACACTGTGTGGATGTTATTATGTGAAGTGGTCTATCAAGAACAGAGTTATGAAATTTCAGTTATTCTTTTGCGATGTAAAAATATATTATATTAATTAATTAAAAATTATTCAACATCAGATTGAAAGTATTCTTATCTGATAGACTATTATATTATCTGATAGTATTTGTACCCTTTTTGGTAGACACATTTATGCCTTTGTTTGATTAGAAATATTGCAATGCATATCAGGATTTATTTATGCTTTATAGTTATTGCGTTTGTAAACATGTAAACAGAATATAAGGCCCTATGATTAATTCATACATTGTCAGTGATGTAAGAGATATTGATGGTAACAAAAAGCCTATTTGTAAAATTTTACAACGCTTTGTCGTGCCATATAATATTGATTTTTATTGATTTGTTATACCTTATTTTTCTTTATTTTCTGGTCTCAGATTGAATGCCAAGATAAAGGGAAGTGATATAGAAAGTACACAGATATAAGGATGAGCAGCCCGGACAGTTCCAATGGTAACTTCCAGAGGATTCCTTCTGAAAGTTCACTAGTCAATAACCAAAAAAATGGAGAATTTGAGCAATCAACTACCAAAGCCAACAAACCATGGGAAAGATCGCAATCTGCGCTGGATTTGGAAAATCGTCAGGTAGAATTGGTACCAATACCAAAAGCAACGTCTGCTGAGTATGAAGGAGCTGTGGGTGGTAAAGTTTCTGAGCATTCAAGTGTATATTGGGATTTGTCCAAGGCTGAAGATGAAAATACACAAGCAAGACAGCAAGGTGGGAAAGGATTTAAGATATCTTTACAGACTATTCGACAGAAAGAAGAAATGAAAACCGCCAGTACCCCTAGTGTGTCTATTCAAGCCAGAGTTGTGCGTAGAATGGCTTCGGAGACTTCACTCACCACAAATAGAGAATATGATGTATGCCTCCCAGCTCCTGGGTCACCAATTGAAGAAGGAGCAGCAAGGGAAATATTCTCTCCAACTATTACAACATCAACTTCTGGTACTACTACAGAAGTGACATTTACTTATGGACAAACCAAACCAAATTTGAGTATGTCTTTGGCAAATGCAGTACCAGCCATGCAAGAGTGTATTAAAGTCTTACAGAGAAGCCCTGTAAATGAACAATATAGGACCCTGCAACATATGCTAGGGCTTATAGATCAGGCTTGGGCTATGCCAACAATTGGTAGAGATTTAGCATATGGGCTTTGTGATGTTTTAAGGGAAGATGGAGGACTCGAAATTCTCATCCAAAATTGTGGTAACTCTACACATGACATCATGCTTGCATCTGCCAAAGTCTTGGAACAAAGCATGACTGTTGGTAATAGGGACATAGTTGCACAGAAAGGACTAGATGAAATTGTACAACTTGCAAAACTAGCAAGAGATGATCCTGAACTTACAAAAGCAGCTACAGGCATTTTGGAAAGTCTATTTAAACATTCACAAGAGACTTGTTCTAAAGTCATCAAGTTTGGAGGGCTTGACACTATACTATATTCATGCCGTACTACCGATAAAATCACATTGAGGCATTGTGCAGAGGCATTGGCAAACCTGGCAATCTATGGGGGGTCGGAGAACCAGTACGAGATGGTGTCTCGCAAGACAGCAGAGTGGTTGTTTCCATTGGCTTTTTCTAATGACGACAGTATAAGATATTATGCATTTTTAGCCATTACAGCTCTAAGTGCAAATAAGGAAATCGAATCTGCAGTCGCAAAATCAGGAACACTAGATCTGGTGAAACAGTTTATTTTGTCACACGACCCAGTCGATTTTGCTCAGAGTGATAAAGCCCACATCCATGGTCAATCAAAAGAATGGCTGCGACACTTGGTACCACTGCTCCAATGTGAAAGAGAAGAAGCACAAAATTTAGCTGCCTTCCATTTTGCCATGGAAGCAGGTATAAAAAAAGACCAAGGAAAACCGGAGGTAGTACGTATTATCTATCATGTGTGTTTGGGCACATTTCTAACTCTTTCTAACCTTTTGTAGTAGTAGTGCTAGAACAATATTGTGTGCTTGGCATAACATAAGGGATGAATAACAAGTATAACAGCTTTAGAACATTTGGAGGTTGGAACATTTGGAGGTTCAACCCAACTAAATGAATTGGGGAATTATGTCAGAACCCGTGCATTTTTTACAAATTTTAGTTCTTTCTTAAAAATCATGCCCTTTGACAAGGTAATGGGTTGAATATTGTACTTTCATCTTAACAACCATAAGGTCAAGGTCACACATAATTTGCAACCTTTATAGCCTACAAATAAGAAAAGGTTTTTAGAAACATAAGCATTAGAGCAATTAGTTTTGTTATGCCAAGTACAAACTTAATCCTTTAGCTGTAGCTCAAACTGTTCCTGGTATTTGACTCCGACAACAAGATATTTGCATGTTTCTTTTTTTTCGAGTCAAAATAGTAAACTCTTCATTTCTGAAGGGATTGAACTATGCAATATACACCTAAATTTGAAATCAAAATTTGATTTAAGATTTTATCCCATCATTAAATTTAATGTATGCAATGAAAATGAAACTGAAAACATTTATATTCCGCCCATTTCCATTTATAGTGCTCAATGGCACAAAAATTCCCTTTTCTTATACCTCATACATGATGTATATTGGTACAAGTCTTATCCATATTATAAAAATGGAGTTTCTTGTTCAGTTTGGATAGGCATAAACATTTGTGAAATAGAATTGGAAATTGTTTGGCAAAATGTCATACAATGACCATCAAAAGGAATTGATCTTTAAACATTTTTAAATGTTAAAACATTAAGAAGCAAGCCAAGCACTTATCAAGTCTTATGTAACCTCATAGAAATATGTACCGTCTAATAATAATCCTTCCATATTATTTTGAAACCTCCCTGGACATTTTATGTAGAATCTAGGTAACCTGTACATTTTGAGTATCCCTAGCCCTAATCTTGGCTGGCCTATTTCACTATATTTTGAATTGTGGAATATCTCCTACCCAAAGCTTGGCTTCAGTAAGCTTTATAAATCAAACCAATCCTTACAAAATCGTATGGCACTTTTCCACACCACAACAATGACATTCTGCTCACAATTATCTGAGAGGCTCTACATAATATTTTTTTTTTACAGTAAATTTGCAAGTATAGAAAGAAAAATTAATTAATCTAAATCGAAACTTTCATCATATACTGAAGCCTTCATTGACTTATTTAGGCACAAGTAGATTTTCATTTTTCAACCTTTGGCTCCATACTTTGTCCTCTCACATTCTGCTTGAAGATGTCATTAGGATTTTATATTTTTACAAGGGATGCTCAAACTGTCCATATCCCAATGTATTGAATGATACTGACACTCATGATAAGGTTTTCCCAAACTGAGGGAGGCCACAGTAGAACTTGAACTTACAGTTTTCTGTCTGCAGTTTGTTCATTTTTTAGCTGTATTAAAGTGTAGTTATTTGTATAGACTACAAAAGCATGTCAAGAGATTAATCTTTTAATAAGGGCTCTCCACTAATGTTTAACAAGAGTTACTGTTACAGTTTGAATGACTGAGATGATGCCTATGTTGTTATCAATCTATTCTCAATCTAATTTGAATTTGAGGATTCGAAATAAACTCTAGTTGTGGAGTTAAGCAAATAAAAATGACAAAAATGATTTGAATTAAACATTAGCACTGGTTGGAGTCTAAAATAACAAGCAATGCTCCATTATTCTTCGTGGTACAAAGCTAATTAGACACCTATTTCTGCATAAATTTTAAAGTAATCACTTATTTTCTTAGTTATCATGCCATCCCTTGGTTGAACAGATCCATAAAGGTGGTAAAAAGGACCTATTATCCTCAACTCTTCTTTTTTTACTTGTTCATTTATCCCATAGATTTTTTCCATTTGTCTTAGTGACAGAAGACCTCAACAGTCTGCTTTGTACAGGGTAGGTACTGTAGCAGATAAGTGTAGCAGATAAGTTGACAGCTTTGGTTAAGGGGTTATGTTTACTACCCCCTCCCTCCTATCCCTGGTATTAAGAATTAAAAGAATTATATAATGAATCTAACTGTCATTTCACAATAAAATTGGCATTGTAATTAGCTAACAGTACTACCATTCTAAATGAATAATGATAATGTGAATAGAAAGAAGAAAATGTCCCCTCTTGTGCATTTTGTAATCACAGGATTAATGGAATTCTTAACCCTTCACAATGCATTAGCAACGAAAAAGGTGATTGCTGTCTTGGGCACTGCTTAAAGGTACCCAGAATGTATTGAAGTATATGGGAGATGATTATATGTATGTCTTCTCTGCTTTATGCATGGGTGCTACTTTGCTTATTGGGTTTCCATGTTGTAACTACTGCATGTTATAGGAGAAAAAATCGTAATCCCAAAATAAGTAATTATTGCAATTTATAAAGAAAAAAAACCCACACTTTCTTACCCAGTTTGTAAGACTATCTAACAGTAATACTTTGCTATACTGCAGAGGCTTAGAATTTTACACCTGTTATACACTAGTATTAGTGATATCTCCAATACATAAACTATCTTTGTAAGCATTTGCTATTGTAAATAAAGTCCCAAACCTATTGGGCCATCAGACAAGTGCTTGTCCCTATTTTCCATAGCACAAAGAACTGAGGATTTTAGCTCTCATTGAACAGAATGATAGACCTTTGCAGGTAACTTTGCAGAATTCTCTGGTACCTATGTCATATCTACTGCACAAAGAAAGGGAATCGGGGATAAGTTTATCTATAAAAGACACAAGCTTGAGGCATCCTCTATCATGACAAATACATTGTCACTGAGTCACTATGCCCAGCAATAGTACAGTAAAAGGCCCTGTCACCATATCTGGAGTCAGTACAAAGCGATCAAACCATTTCAGATGATATGTTCGGTCACAAATTCATGAATACATTTTATTAGTGAGAATGTCATTGCATTTCGTGAAATCTAAATTAAGGGGGTAAGGTTTTTTTTTTGACACGCAAGAACTTATGTCCCAAATTATCATTTTCAATTTTAAAAAACCCAATGTTTGAACAGTAGTAATGCTATTAAAGTATATTTTATTGGCTTTGACAAAAAAAGTAATTAGACCCTCATCTCCCCTTACTGCATGGGGGAAATCTGGACCGATGTCTTTACAATACATAGAACTTGTCATGTAGCCTGCAGTAGTACCAAGTAGTTGTGGATGTTTTTCTCTTACATATTAATTAATTAAAAATTGTTTTGAAAACATGAACAATATCTGTAGATTAAATGATAAAGTAACTCATTAATGGTGCTCTTTTTAACCAGATGTTTGATTGTAGTCTATTAGATAAACCTATTGGTCTGCTTACATAAAATGCATGGCATCAAGTGAAAAAAGGGGTAACATTATTGGTAAGAATTTGTTTAAAGTGCCAGAAACAATAGGCAAAGAAATCAGGCCAGGCTGTAAAGCAGATTGTTAAAACTTCATTGTTTAAAAAAAAATGGGTCCTATTCTGTTTGAATTACTTTTTATTTTGTTAAATATCAAAATGTGTGCTTCTGATTGAAGGGTACTTAACATTATTCCCAAGATAAGTCTTCAAGATTACAACTGCTTTGATAACCTGCAGTGACATATTGAATAGCTCATCATTAGACCTAATCATAAACATTGGCCTAAAATAGAGATGAATTGTAGCATTTGGCCTGATATGCATGTATTACTCCTAAAAAAAATATGTTCAAGAATTGTTGAAAGATAAAAATGATACAATTTCAAGATAAGTGTACTAGAGTTGTTTACAGCTAGCTACTTACCAGCTACTGTTACAGTTGATTATTTTTCAAAGCTTTATTGACAGCCCGGAAAAAAACCCTCATTAAGTAGTCATATAAGTTTTAAACTCCTCATTTGCTGTGCTAAAAATATGCAAAATTGTAAGATTATCAACATTAAATGGTACTGAGGCATTTTATAATGTTTGCTACCGTATCAGTTTTGCCCTGTGTAAACCTACCCCGCCCCTTCTACCTATCTAATTCCAAATTCTTTGGCAGGCTGGCAAGCTGACATTTGTGTAATAAAAAACTCAGCCTGTGACTATGACTCTTTTTTTTATTAAATCCACATTATATCTGTTCAACATGTCAAACAGTGACTTGTATTTTGGTGATAGTTTGAATTAACTGGGGGGAAGAAGGTTCAGTTGAACTTGAGGGTAAAATCATATCCCATCACTGTAAATTATAAATTTAACCCTCCCACCCCCTCTCCCTCCCAAATTATGATTGATTTGTCCCTTTGAGTTTTAAATTTAGATAAAGCAATGTCTTTGTGGTAGCTATGTGCTTATTTTCTGCAGAAAAAATGAGACAATAACATAATTTAAGGCATGGTAAGGTGCTCAGGGATACACATACATTATGTGTTATATATTCAAGCACACATATATGTACATGTCATTATATTCATTAAGTTTAATTGTATACATAGAGTGAAGATATTTTTCACAATAAGAAAATAGATCGTGCATGTTTAAATAGAAGCTCTTTACACTAACATAAACATTAGATGAGCATTAGAATATTTGAAGTTCATTCTCTTATTTCAAAAATTGTGTTTAAATAAAATGTGTTCTTTTATTTACACAGCAACACCAATCTAACTTATTTTCTTGTTTGACTTTTCAGACCTTTTCTGAGATTGGTGCTGTGGATCCATTGAAGCATTTGGCCTGTAGTACCAATAAAATCGCTTCCAAATTTGCAAGTCAAGCACTTAGAACTATTGGAGAAGATGTCCCTTATAAGCTGTCACCTAAAGTTCCATTATGGAATGTTTTAGATGTCCAGCATTGGCTGCAACAGGTAGGTGGATTTACAGGGTTTTTTAACCTCCTATTTGGTCCTGGTATTTGTAAAACACAGGCAGAGAGGGGGATGGTTGGGCTATTTTTGTCGCCCATTTTGTAACATATGGTGATTTCATCTTGAAGGAAATAAGACTATTCATGCTATTTTTAATAAGGAGCAGAACTAAAAATATAAAACCAATAGCGTAGGCAGGAAATTACCTTAAATCTTGTTTAATTACAAAAATATGTAGACATCAACAATGGAATAGCTGATAAGATTGCACTGAAAAGGTTTCTGCTCTTGTTTGGATATTTTTGGATACACCTTTTAAATGTTGATGGTTGTCATGATGTTATCTTGTTTGAACAGTTGATTCCTGCTTCTGATGCATTTCTGTTGCTGGAATCTTCCTTAATCAGTCGTGTACACATACTGTTCGATATCAGCCTCCAGGAAAGCTCACTAAATGATGGATGGATGAAATCTTCTTAATGAATTATAAGGCCATTCACATACAATTTCGGGAATGTTCTAGGACTGATCCCCTTTGATTCTCTTGGTTAATCCAAGGAATTTATCTAATTTAGACTTGATAAAGAGCCAGTCCAGATAAAGGCTGTTCTTTATCACAAACTACGCTATCCCTTGTATCAGCATTGGAAGGTAGGCTCTCAGGTATGGGATGGGATTGGTAAGGCCATTTGGAAATGTCATTTGTTTTAGTTTGTACTGTATAGGTCACTATGCTACCCATGCTTGAATGTTTGCTCTGTGATGTTTTTTTTATTAATGGACTAAAAGACTGATTAATTATTGAATGAAGAACTAGTCAAGAGGATTGACCTCTCATTATTATAAAACATTCTCTCAGAACCGAGCACTTAATCCATGCTTCCAGTAAGTTACAGACCACAGGTTGACTATTTAACCTGTCTGAATAAAAGTATACAATGTATTTAATGAATAGTCTAAATCAAAAGCTATGTGTAAAATGAGAGCAGACACAACATTCAAGTCTAGTGGCTAGATTGCCATCATGTAAACCACTCTACATATTATTCATATACAGACAAGCTGTCAGCTATTAATTATCATAAAAATTAAAATTTTATCTCTGAAAGGCTGATTTGTAGATTGTTTTGTAGTTGTATAATTCAAATTGCTCTAGGTCCTTTTGAAACAAAGTATATCACAGTCACTGGAAGTTGTTGCGTATGTAGTCTGGCATTTATGCTGAAGAGGGCTGCCACCCTGTATACAAATATTCCAAATAAATTTTTAAAAAGTGTCCAAATTTTTTCTACAGAAGGAACTGAAAATAAGGTATTATCATTGCACAGTTTAATAAAATATGACTGAGGCTTTTTTCAATTTTCACTTGGGGGTTTCCTAGGAGGAAATTAAGACAAAGGAAATATTTCAAAAACGTACCAACAATTTTCCTTACTTTTTGTTTGATTTATTTTCATCTGAAAGTATAGAAGTATAATGAAGGTTGGTATATATGTAATATTGCATAAATGTTGCTATGTTACACAATGTGTAAAGAAAGACAAACTACATCAATTGTTTCATACTAATACCTGGAAAAGACGGCCTTTGGTTTTGGCTAATAGGATGACTTTTCACTTTTATTATTAGATCAAGATATCTGAGATTTGGAGCTTAAACTATGTCTGTTATATATGGGAAGTTAAGGACTAGATACACTTGAAATTTGGCTGTCTTTTTCTTAGGATTAGCTTTTCCTTTCATCTGCTCTTCTATTCACCATTGTAGCAAGATGAAGGGTTTACACTGATTGCTGGAGGAAACTAAAACTAAAAAGTGTTTCTTAAAGTAGGCATGAGCTGTCAGTCGTTTTTGGCTTTTTTTAATAATTTGCACAGAGAGCATTTTGTCGTGCATTGAAAAAAGGCTTTGCCCACATTGCTCTTTTAGTATGGTTATTTAGTAGGTCAAGGTTATACGGGCTGGTAAGGACAACAATCATTAATACTTTTCATTCTTATTCATTTTAGAATCTGAAGGTGTTATCTAAACATTTAAAAATGGTGTAATCTGGTTTTTGCTCAAAGCTGTTCTGAGAATTACAAGAAATAGCTTATCTGACAAAGAAACAAAGGTTTATAAAATCCAGGCAAACATGGTTTATCAGCTTGTGTTGATCACAAGAGAAATTCAAATATTTAGGACTTTATCAGAAACTTATAACACCTGCTCTGAGGTAACTAGTAGATATTGGCAGCAACATAGCTGAAGGGAGGAAATCAGCAACAAAAAAATATGAATGCGAACTTTAAATTGGGTCTGTTTTGTTTTGCTTTTAACTTTGATATTAACATTGAGCATTATGTTATTGTGATGATATGAATACTGGTACTTGACACTGTAACTGTATTTCTAATCTGTTTTATTTCATGTGAAAAAAAAAAGATGAAAAACTTTAATTTCTCAATATCCAGGATCAATTGTATGAATAGTTGGTTACCGCCTTCTTGAGATGCTTGTTTTCAGTTAAATGGAATGCAATGGAGGTGGTGTGTGTGTGTGTGTGTGTGTGTGTGTGGAGAAATTGGCACATAATAAATAATGTACAAACTATAAGTGGCCTCTGGGTGAAATTGATGGTATTCCATTACGATAAAATTGTTAACCTTTAAGTATTTGAAGCTCTTTTACTATGTTTTCATTTTGTAATTATTGCCAAAGAAGGGGGCATATAAGATAGGAAATATTCTACCTTCCTTCTACTTACCTTCTATATCATCTATCCTTACCCTTTAAAGTATGTATTGATTGCCATTTTACATTTTCTATCCATCCCTTTGT
>JAVSBT010498186.1:0-20089 GCA_033118115.1 Pharyngocirrus eroticus
GTAAAGCTTAGCTGTATAACAAAATAAAGTCAAATTTGAACTCGAATGGAAAAGAAAAACGTCACACATATAAGTTACATAAACGTTTAATCACAACAATCTGATGTCATTTTGAGATTGACAACATAGATTAATCCTATTTTCATATAAAGGTATCTCATTTTTATCATACTCTGATCACTCTGAGATATGGGACCTCTCACCCAAGCATACATGACATGGGACATCATCCACGAGTCACTTAGAAACCAAGTATGGTGTGACATCATACCTGAATTCTCCGGTATTTCTGTTCCCTCTGGATCTAAAGTAATAACATTTCTTTGAGTGGTGGCTCGGGACTATATAAAACATAATCAAGACATATCATTGGTACATGGTATACATGTACCTTTTATTACAGTAACTGGAGGTGTCAATTGCTTTATCAAGCCACATATTTGTTTGTCTTATTCAGCTATAAAGACCTTTTTAACCGTAACTTTTATGTTAGTTTAAAGAATGATGTTACAAAGAATGATTCCCTACATCATGGGTACAAAACCTTATGCGAGACACGATTAATTATAGCCCCTATTACACCGCCTATGGCGCTAAGCTTTTGAAACCTGTAAATGACAATCAAAATGGGATAGATTCAAGCGTAATATGTTTTGAAAACAGGTTTTAATGGCACTGGGGGAGAAATACATCGCTAATGAAGGATAAAAGTATTTAAAGAACATTTTCAAGGTACGAATACAAGTATTATGTGCTTGTACCCCCTCCCCTTGTGCTGTTGTTTCACAAACGCACATCAAAATCAATGTGATTGATTCTGCCTTTCTTCATGGCGTCTCTACCAAAGATTAAATAATTGTCTACAGACTATCTTATGTTGGAGCATGGCAATGAAAACATGATTTTTTCTTTGAGCAGACGTGGGATATGGTCGAGCACATTAAGTGTTAAACAATTCAATAAAAGATTTAAAAGTTATATGCTTCACAGTAGAATAAGAGACCGTTGGCAAAATGCATCGATAATTTCCTAAGAAATTCTTTCTTTTTGTAGCAGTTGATTTTTTTTTATGAATTTGTTTTTCAAAGGTGGTTCAATAAACCAAATACAGTGACTTTGTAAAGACTTGAAACCCAATCAGCACTTTTCATATTCATTACAATTACCTTATCAAAATATAGAATTACATTCTATACCTAGCTGCTTCCTCCCATTGACTTTAACAATCCATTCATAGGAAATACTAGCTTTCTTCCAATGTGAAGGTAGAAAATTTCGATAAAAATTTACTCACATTTCACAAGGAAATGTAACCTTTTCTACAACACAATATCCGTTGAAATTCTTAAACAAACCAACATTCAATGTTCTTTTTTGTTCTGGTCTTTTCGGTAAGATTACTGTACAATCACACGATTTTTGTTGCTGTAATTCTTCCTACCGCTATCATAAATGTGTGTTATATATAGAAATCATTGAATGGTATATACTGCGTCCTTTTCATTTTTTCCTGTCTGGTTTCACCTTGGTCAGTGTCTATCAGAGCTCTTCTAGCATGCACTAACAGTAACTTTTTTTAGTATTATACCTTTTTCTCTAATTTCTTCACATAGAAAGGTATGAATAATTAACGAATCTTCAGAATAATTGAATCAGTACGTTTAATTTAAGAGGCAAATGAAACATGAATAGTCTTACAAATGGATTAATTTGTATGTGGAAGCAGCATGCCAAGTGTCAATGAGAATGACTCTGCTCCACAATAAGAGAAATAAAAAAAGGGCGCCAAATGATAATCAAGTTTTATTAGGCTCATTTGCAGGGTCATTGATAACCAATCATGGGGCACGTGATGATTCTATCGGCTTCTTCACCCAAAATGGCTGCCACCAATTCACGATACAATTGTTTATTCGTCACACAAATTGAGTTTGCTGCTGCTGAATCTAAATGTGATGCCAAGCTTCTTTTGAATGGCAAAGTTAACAAGGGTATGATAACTCAATTGTCACCAATAATAGGCCCATATTTCACAAATTCTGACAAGTCGTGGGGCCAATAAGTTGATGGTACATTGAAAACTGAATTCAGGATTTCATACAAATTGAGGCTGATTTCAATGGAAATGCTACTATCTGTGAACTGATTGGGAAGTCTTGTTTACAGGAAAGACTGCTCTTTATAAGACGATTGTGGTGCACAGTTTTACATTCATAAAAAGGTATAATACTATAAGGGCACTTTTTGAAAGTATTTTTACTTTTAGCTAACACGGCTCATTCACAATGAACAAATGTAAAAAATAAATTGTTTACTTTACTCTATTATTCATTCACCCTTCAAGTAGCTACATTCCCCAGTTAGAAAGTATGATCACGAGAAACGAAAAGAACAGGCAATGATGACAGGGGATAAAATTTCGATTTAAGGGTAAATTTATAGTTCACAATGTACACAATATCTTAAAAAATTATATCTTATGATAATTTTTGTCCGCAATAGTTATTCTAGTGTAGGCAATTATGTTATTCTCCAGACATATAGGAGGTTCTCCATATTTACTGTGTCTCAATAGAAGATTTGACATGAGTGTGATTATACACAGAATAGGCCAAAAAAGAAAAAGATAAAAAGAATCATAAGTATATAAACAGCATTGCCTTCCAAGGAGAAGCCACTTTGCAAAACAAATTGCAAAACAAAAAAATATGTAGAGAGAAAGTCTGGGAGTTGAAGGAAAAAGGAAAAGATTCTTGGTTTTTCCTAACTGTGTTAGGGATCAGAGTGGAAGTAAGAATCTATCTTAATGAACATTGGCGTGCTTTTCATCAATTCACGACACTGGCTGTTATTGATTTTTGATTCCTGCAATCCATGTTATAATGCACATCAAGAAATAACAAATCGAAATCAATTAAGTACTAGTCACTTAATATAATTATAGAGCTGTTGATTACGGTATTTCATCCCTGGATAGTTTTGTGCTGTAGACTTTTTTTCTAGGAAAAAGTAGTAGAATCTTTTCTTAAGGGGGATTAGGGGAAAACATGTTACAAGCCAGGTTAAAACCGGATCAAAAACATCTTAAAATCGACATTTATTGGAACCAATTTGTCTGGAACATTAGCAGGTGGCTCTGTTAAAAGGATCCTATCTGAAATGACCTTATTACTTGTACGTCTTGTATACCCTTTCAGCCTGAGTAAAGTTTCAAAAAGTTCCTATATGTGTATAAATATATCAAGTATCCCAGAGTTGGATATCTTTTGAAAAAAAATATGGAAAAATAATAAAGGACATAAAATAACTCAAAGCTGGTTTTGTATCTATGATGTCTAGCTTATTTGCTATGAGGGTTCCTATGGTGAAGTGGTTAATGTGTTTGAATGCTATACCAGGGGCTCTGGTTCAATCCTGAATGATATCATTGTGTTTATGATTCCTTTAGTCCAGTAAATCACAGCTGGCTATATAAAGTCTGTCAGGGTTGATGTTAATATAAAGTCTGTTGGGATTGATGATAACTGTTTAAAGTTGTCTGAGGTGTTAAAGAAATCTTGTCATTGTTTTATAAGAGTAGCTCTACACCAGTTCGCTTCTAAATGCAAGGAGGGCCTCATGCATGACAGACCATCTCTAAAGCTGATCGGGCATCCCTCCTTAGATATATAAAAAAAATTGTCATTAATTTATATGACAACATTATAGGAAGTCTGTATTTAAATATGATATGAATACATCTAGCATGGATTCATGGGTTTTCAGGGTTTTGAACTCTTGCATGGTATAGTATTAGCCTCTGGATGAGGGCTCTGGTCGAAGGATGTTTCATACACACATAAAACTTCTAGTAAATCATGCTCCAAGCATTGAAAGGGAGTGGCTGAACCAGACTGAAAGTTTTTACAACGGAATAAAAATCCCTATCATGTCTCTACCACTCCCTAAATAACTCACTTCAACAATGACTTCAAAGTGAAGTTAGGCTATTGTAGATTTCAATGCTATCATTATCAGTAAAAAGTCTGATGAAGGAAAAAAATCTTGCTTAGGAAATGTATGAAAAGATACAACAATGCTTAATTGAAATAACAGGAAACAATGGCTATATCGCTGGGTTACCTATGATAACATATAAAATCAAAATATTTATTAGTCTATTGAGTCTTTGATCTTTTACATGACAAGAAAAATTACTCCACTAAAATGGCGGTTTGATTAATAATGGCTTAATAACTCTTCACTAATATCTATTTAAAGCCAGTGAGATTACAATAAAACCAAGTCTCACTGAATTTTTATAAGTGTGAAGAAAGTTTATTAGGACTTATAAATGGTGTTTCTATAAGTAGTCTGTTTTTTTCTTATTGAAATTATTCTTTGGATGGTGTCATTTTACTGTGTGTGATATTGTTCAGCCTATTTCGGTACCTTTGATCTGACAGCTATTGTCTTATTTATTTATTCAAATCAATGTTTATAGTAATGTTTTTTTTGTTTTTTATTTCTTTTGAAGGGTATTGTAAGTCTTTTTTGTTTTAATTTTGCACATGATTTTTTCTGAATGAATCAAAATTGAAAACTTCCTATAAAAATTTGTCACCAGTTGAGCATAAAAATCCCAACCTATTCAACATTCCTGATTTGAAACGTTCTATTTCCTAGAATGATGAATAGATATGAAAGTGTTTTTTTTAAATTTAACCGAATATTGTTTTATAAGGTCGAATAGAGTTGATTTGTTTCAGAATATGTTGAAGAAATTTTCACCCCTAAGATAAAGATATTTCAAAAGCTATTTAGATGAAATAGCAACAATACGCCATGAACAGAGAGATATATCTTTATTGTTACTATTTTATCACTCTTTAAATAAACACTTTTCTTTTTAAATATGAAAGCAAACAGTGTATTACAAAATCTCTAAAGGTATACAAGGTAAGATATCATTTCAAAAAACTATGTTCCAAAGTTGAATGATTTATTCTATTAATGTGACTTTGTCCTTTGTTAAAAGAAAATTTGAGGCAAAATATAATTATTTCAAAAATTACAAGTCCTTCATAGGAATATAATGTATTTGTCAGATATCTTCGGATAAGGTATGGCGTGATATATGTATACACGGAAGAAAAGTAAGTAAAGCAGCAAAACTCACCTCCGTTTTCACCTGCTCCAGATACTTTTTTTAGAAATGAAAAGTTCAACAATAGTAAAATAGTCCATTGCAAGAAAGAAGCATGTGTAAAATGGTATGTAATTTCATAAAATGAATTCCTTTTTCTGTTTTCCATGGCAAAAGATACAATCCTACGTCTCTTGCTTTTCATCCAGGCTTTAACTGCACTAATTAAATCAAACCATCTACTTTAGCCAGGATTGTAAAGATGACAACATTAGGCACATTTAATCTTATCTGATGGGTCCAATGCTTCGATGAACGAGACAAACCAACGTGTGATGAACACTGAACAAGAATATCAACTGTGCAGGAGACTGTATTATGAAGATTTGCCTGGAAGAGTACAGTGCTGCAAGACAGCTGAGCAATCGCTGTTTTCAATTAATGAGAAAAGCCAATAAAAGTTTTTCAGCACTTTTATTACATGCTGTCCTAGACGACTTTTGCTTCTTTATTGTTTCAGATTTACCTCAAAGGGTATTAAAACAATACAGCTTTGTCATAATCAATCGAAGCTTTCATTTTCATCTAAAACTATTCATCATTTTGTGGTTATTGAATTTTTCTATAGAGAGTGGCAGATCAATTTCTGGCTATGAACTTGTTGCATTCTATTTCATATTTGCTAGTCTTTGTTCAATATTTACACGTCTTTTTACAGCTACTTTTGTTACAGAGGAGTACAAACATGAACTTGTTGCTTTTTTCGCCAATAATTGATCTAACTAACATTGTTTTCCTTTTGGTAAAAGTGCTTTTCAAGACATGGATTAGGAAATAGAAGGGTACTGAAGACTTTGATGTAGTCACGCTTAAACAATATTTTTTTTTGCAGTTTTGTTTTATACATCATTGTCAAAATTTGATATTTGGATTTTTGTCTTATCACTGTTAACAACAAAATTCATGTAATTTGTATCTGAAAGGAATCGTTATTGAACATGATCGTAAACATCAGTAAAGGAATATATTATAGACTCCCTTTTATCAACTTAGAGGTGATTTTTTATCTTAAATCTGAGTGCTTCATAAATTATTTTTAGTCAAGTTAATAGGATTCTAACCAAACAAACCTGGGACTTAGAAGTCAAATGTAAATTTACTAGGATTACTGCTCTATAACAATTGGAGATCAAACTGTAACCCTATCATATAAAAAAATTCTGTTTGAAGCATTGAAATTTTGAATAGCTTGGCCCTCGAGTTAGTAACCAGTGTGTCCCCAAATGGTCCACTAACAAGGGGACACTCCTGAACATTTGGATATGTAGGACAGAAATACTAGTAATAATGTGGAATGTCATTATTATATTAGGCCTTGCAAAAAGTTAAAAAATCCCTTGAAGCCTGCAATTTTCAAGGAGCAGTTAAAAAGAATAAAATTTAGATTGTCATGGGTCTTCAACACTCTTTGATTTTTTGTTACTTTTGGCCTTGATGAAACAGAACTAGGGCACTAACCTTCAACATTTAAAAGGTTTGATTAATTTTGATAGTCATGTATGTATCAACTGTCAAATGTGTATTTAGATGGGCTTCATAAGTACAGAGAAAAAAAACTAAAAAGAAAGGTTGATTTTATCATCATTCCATACAATCACTCTTTATTTTCACATGCGTACATCATTTTGGTGGATCATGCCTTGCATATTTCAATCCGTCTGATTCACATCTTTCGGCACTCAACTCTCCATTATTTCATTAAAGTGCTAGGTTTGGATTTTTTGTCAATTTCCTAGGTTTGTAAGTAGTAAATTGAGAGACAATGAAGCCTTATATTGATGTATTGATATTAACTCGTAAACTCATTTCTCGGGTTTTAAATTACTATTTGCACAGTGTTTCATTTCATGAGAGACTTAAAGACCCATTGTACACTTGAGTAGTAGTGACTACTTGTATCAGACACATCTATCTTTTTTTCTACTATTTTTCAAGCAAATCAGCGGATCCTCTCAATGGATAACTTATGTTCCTGATTCATTCAGTCTGTAGAAAACCCTGTGTTAATTTCACTTTATTCTTTTACCAATTTATATGCTCAGAAACACAATGTAGATTAATGAATGACATGAGCATGTATTATGGTAAGAAAGAGTCGCAAAATCAACACAGAAAACTCCTATTTGTGTTGTCTAGTAAGAAGTAAGAAAGCCTCTCTGAAAAGGTTCATTTTGGATTTTATTTGCAAATGATCATAGATAATATCTACATCTTCAGGCAATCATTGCAAATAAATTCCAAGATGAACTTATTCAGAAGTGGCTTTCTTACTTCAAATTGTTGGCTGATACTGTGTTGTCTATAGACTGAAAGAATCCACAAGAAAAGATCCCTATTTGGAAGACCTCTTTGTGACAAGTATCCAGGAAGATTGAAAAAAACACCTTTTTATACATGTATTATCTAAACAAACAAAGACGTACCCCAAAAATATAAAAAAACACAATCATAATTATAATTTGACCTTTTTCCAAAAAAAACATTAAAATTATGTTTGTTTCTTTGAGCAGTTATAAAAGTGTAATCCACAGAGACAATGAGATATAAAATTAGGGATTTGAAGCTATTGATATTCTTGCAATTGTAATTATGTGTTTTACTTTTTGTTTTTCATATCTTGAAAATTGAAGAAGTTGATTCAAGATTTTGTAAAAAATAGTTCATTATTTTCAACATGTCAACTTTTTTGATTTTTTTATACTTTTCCCAACAGAACATAGGCTTTCATTGATATCAAAATGAACATAATGAAGTGATGGGACCAGAAAAATAAACCTTTACAGAGTCAAAAATCTGTATAGAAAGAAAAATAGTAAATGATCGTTGACAGAGTTTTACTAGTTTTGGTACCTAAAGAAATTGGATCCCTAAAAGACAATGACCCTCTCTCTGGTCTCCATCAAAACAAGAGTCCACCTTATTATGATGACAGAAGCTTGATGTCAAAATGTTGTGAGGGTAAATTTAAAAGATAAAATTGAATGTCCTGAGTAACTTAACCACTTCAACTGGATCAAAGGTCGGTGTAAGGTCAAGTTACCTCACATATTACTGACCTATATAATTGTAAGTTTTGGTTTTGATATCAAATAAGTTTATTAACCAATTTGTTCTTAAGAACTACAACCATAAAACCAGTACCAACTGATAATTTAACTTTCATGACATAAGCAAGAAAGCTACTCCGAATACATTTTCAATTGCCTTAAGATTTTGTAGTTAACAACAAAAAATTGCTATTAAATTCAAAATGAACATATTCGGAGTAGCTTTCTTGCTAACTACAACCATCCAAACAGTAAAGAGCTGGTCTTGGAATGAACTCTGCAAATGTTCTTCTTTGTTTTTCATCACATCCCAATTACAACTGCATCCGTAATCATTGCAAACGCTGGATTGATCTTTACTACACCATGAGCTTTTCAATCATTCTAACATTTATAAATAATCGACAAGGACCTTCTACTTAATTGATTTCTGTGTCTCTAATAGACTTTGAATGTGTTGAAAATCAATCTCAAACTTAAGCTTTCTAACCAGATTGGAAGGGACAATGAAAGATTGGACGGCTGTAGGGATGGATGAAGGATCCTTAGATTGGCATTGACTGTGATTAAGAAGAAGGTGAATGGATTTATAATCTATATGCCATGGTTGATTATTTTTGAATTCTCTTGATTAGAGCAACAAGACTACCTGCTGCTCAAAGACTCATATTATGTCAGAAAAACAAAAGCAGATTGTGTTCTTGGAAGAATGTTACAATCAAAATTACAGTTTAAGAAATTATGAGTAATTGCATGTGACTATGTTGATCTCCACAGTCCATAATAAGTCTTAAAGATATGGTTAATACTATCATGCAATAAAAAGCATTGTTGGTCTTGCTTACATTAATATTATTACATTTTTTCAAGAAAGTAAGAACGACCCGATAAACCAAAAGACTAAACCTAGAGACTGCTCTATTATTTTAAAATTGATATTTGCAATTACTATCTTGCAAATAGCCACAGGTTATAGGCCATATAATGGGAATCCTTTTTGTTTTTAATGTTATTTCTTCTTGTATGCCTTTCATGCCAAGATGGTGTGCCCGTCTTACCTTCAAGTCACATACAAGTCCAATCAATACACTTTTTAATATTTCATCTGCTTTGGTTGTACAATTAATCAATTCTGTTTGTTTCTTTCTTTTAGTGCTTTCTGATTTAAAAATCAGTGATCTACATGCATTTGCCTCAAAATATCTTTATGATTACAGTTCACCTTGAATCTACATTAAAGTGAATGGAAAACACAAAAATGTCTGTGACCTTTTCCAATGGAAATATGAAACAAAACTGCTTTCAGACAATGTCTTCTGTGTTCAGCTTCTTTTATATGCATGTCACAGGGATAGAATACTCGGCATAGGGCCACAGTTAACATCTTTTTCACTAGAAAGGAGAACTAAAAAGATTGTTTTACTTAAATTTTCTGTTCTGTCAATACTTTTTAAGTTTCAATTAAGTTTTATATTGTCTTCTGTGTTCACCTTTTATATGCACGTCACAGGGATCATACAATACATGACATAGGGCCACATTTTACATCTTTTTCACTAGAAAGGGGAACAAAAAAGATTGCTTGACATCAAATTTCTGTCAATCCTTTTAAAAATTCAATATTGCCGGTGTAAAATAATTAGATCCCTTTTAAAATTCACAGTCTTGTGGAAAATAAAGCATGTTATTTAATGAAAAAATTGGAGGCAGTGGGAGTTTGAGAAATAATAATTTAAAAAAAAATTCAATGCATGCAATTGTGTTTAAAGTTTGTATCCTTTTGTTTTAGAAATGAAGTATTAATGCTATAAAAAGTTATTACATATGCTGTTGGAATTCTCAGAACAACTTTTTTAAAGATGTATAAAAAATTGAACAAAGGTTTCATATCCTTCGCACAATTCCTTGATCACAATAATACAGAGAAAAAGTACAATGATAAACTCCCTGCAATTAGTGTATTCTTTGAAGTGTCATTGATGCTTCTCTTTTTATCTTTATGTTGCAGAGTGTCATCTATAAAACTCCCATATGGTGCATTCTGGGTGTGGTTTTCTTTATGCGCTGACATTGACTGCCATTAAATGTTTTCATGAAAGATAAATACATAAAAGCAAATCTATCAAATGGTTTTGTCAGTTAAAGATTACTTTGTATGTACCTGTTTACATGATGCCTGGTATTTTGATGTTTCATCTTTTTTTGGTAATTTGAGAAGTGACTGTATTTGTGTTGTAATGCAGACATAAAGAAGGTCTTTTATTGAATAATTGTCTCTTGTAATCAATATAAATCGTGCTGTCTTCTTTCTTTTATTGAATTTTCCTTTAAGAATTAATACAAAGTCAACTGGTCTTTGGTTCTAAGTGTTTTTTTCACTCATTTGTACTGTTTCCTTGATGATACACTATGTTGCATAGCTTTGTTGCAGCACCCCCCCCCCCCTTCCTTATTCGTAGAAATTAAATAAGGTGCATAATATTTTTCATGATAAATTATAATTTATTTATTTTTGGTCACAGATGAATTTATCTTTATCATTATCATTGTCATAAACTTTATCATAATTCACTATGACGTTTAGAATTGTTCTATCTCATAACATAGTATTGAATTTGGCCTAAATGCACAAAATATGAGAACACATCCTTAAATTGAAGAACAATTACTTTTGGAACTATTCAATTTTAACCTACATGTGAACATTAACAACATGTTATTGTTACTATTTGTCGTCTTGAACCATGTGTTAAACCTTTATTGAAGATTTTGTCAATGAGAATGGAGCATTCTAATTCATTTGGGAAATTTTAGAAATGTCTCATTTCTTGCTCTGTTCATATCCCTCTGTTTCAAAAATAAGATAACTCATTAATTTTCTCACTGTGTAGTTTGTGCCATGACATGATTTTTTTTTGGTCGAAGTATCTGTTTTGAGCAGGGTAGTTTAGAGATCAGCAGAAACTTGACGAAATGCATTATTCAAGAAACGAACTCATTGGAGGGTGAATGTCTAAGGATTAGTGAGGATTTCTACTAAATCTAAATGGGATGTGACTGGCTTTACAAGGATAATGTGGTTGTGGGCTGAAATGAGGAACAAAACAGAGGCATTCACATCTTGGATGGTTCACTGTTTCTTCTTTGACTTAGGTTCACAAAAATATTTCAACTTTTATGAAAAGGTTTTTATGCAGAGGCGATGCAAGTAGACAATTGGATATTTAATAATAGTAATAATAATAATTATAATAGATGATGATAATAATAATAATAATAATAATAATAATAATAATAATAATAATAATAATAATAATAATAATAATAATAAAAATAATAATAATAATAATAGCACAAGCAATTTATATAACACCTTTAAGTATAACAATTTTATTTTTAAGTACATGTATATAAGCTTATCATTCAAAGGCACTCTTTTCCTATACGGGACAGATTTGTTATTTTATACAATCAGTTGAAAATATTGTTTTCACCTTCCATCTGATTCTTTAACATGCCAAGTAATTGTATTTTTGACATGGAGCCTTGTTTTTTTGTCCCATTTGAATGACATCTTGAAAGCCAGTGTTTTACTTGAAACTGCCAGGTTTCAAACTGGGGACCTTGTGCATGCCAAGCCAGATTGCAAATAGCAAATTGAGTGGCTATATATCAGGCCATGCATGGTTCAGATGTTAAATAAGCATTTTATAAAAGTTTATGAATATTTATGTGAGCAAGTTGATATCAATAATTCACAGTAATGTCCTTGTCAATTCAAAGTTACAGATTTAGTCAGTTACATGTAGTATTAAATATTTCACAAAATCAATGCTTCAAAAATGTGTGACCAAAGTAATGAATTAGTGATCTACTTCTTGCCAGAAAATGCCTGTTTATCATTTAAAGCAAACAGCATTTCTGCACTCAGTCATCATCAAACATTACATGTCAATGCCCTGTGTCATTTTTTGGTTGTTTGTAAGTGTAGGGGAACAGTATCATTGGTGTTAACTTAAGTAGATACAGCAACACCATCATGAGTTTTATCAGGTGCCCCTGCCCCTGGAAATAATCTTATAATCCTCCTCTAAAAAGTCAGCCTGTACTTATAGCAATGGATGTCTTAAATGCTCACTCTTCAAGTCCATTGTCCATAAACGTCATCTTGTCTGGATCCATGATCTAATATATTCTAAAAGATAATTCATGTTAACTTGTCAGGAAATTCGAAATTGAATTCCAAGCAGGTAAGAGAATGGTCCCATCTGCAATGTTAAAACCCCAATTGAATGAAGATGGAGTTTAATAAGGCGCTGTTATCAGGGGGTGTATTGTGTAAATCTTGCAACATGGAACAAAGGGGTGTTTTTGGTCAGAATAGTAATGGTACTAGACTAAAAATTAGATTCACAGAAATGTTGTTAGGCAGAGGTGCTCTATGGAATAACCCCTCACAAAAGGAGGAAGAAGGTTTTATTAGATCAGCAGGATAAACTAGGAAACTGTTGTGTAAAATCTAAATCTCAGCCACTGTAGGGTTCTAGTTTTGAACAAATCATGTTATCAGTATTTGTATGACTTTAGTTTTGTTTTAAAACAACTTATCATTTTTTTTTGCAGAGGAAGGCAGTGGCTAAAAGTGGAGATTCCAGGAAGAAGGCAATAAGTTGTGGTAAAGGATTGTAAAGATAATAACACTAAAGGTTTAGTTTCAGTACAGTACCTTGTTGACAAGAAGAAGAAGTTTCTAACAACAACAAAATGGACATGCAGAACTCTATAGTACTCTATAGAGCCATGCATGCAGCACTGTCAGTGTTCCACAAATTCCTCACTCTTCTGATAGGTGACACTACTTTAATGAAGAATATGTGTAAACTGATATGGATTTTTTGTAAAAAGGATGTTTAGTATAAATGGGACCTTTGTTAAAGTGAATTTATGGATTGCTAATAATTAAACCTGTGATATTTCATCAAAAACATGGACAACACATTATTCTCTTAATAAAATGTTATTTTCCTTTAATTTTATACTCAATAGGAATGGGGCAAACCACTCCATTCAAAATACATGTACATTTATTGAACAGCTGAAGAGCACCTTGTTGCTTTCTTTTTCACATTTCTAGGAATTCTGTTGACATTTCAAGGTCATGCCGCTTGACTTTTTTTGTCCAGATTTATGTGCTTAGCCTTTAGTATGGAGACTATTTTCCCTCAATCAAAGTTCTTTTGGGTTCCAGCAGTGACTTGTATCATTGGCCATAATTTGATAACAAAGCGACAAAAAATTGGCTGCAGTGAGGCATCAATGGAGGTGATTGGAAATGGGAGAGTGAATTTATAATGCTTAGTGTCATGCCTAACAATGTAATCGGAGAACTGCAGTGGGAATTGTGGACTCAAGAGGGAGTGAATAGATCCAATGAAAAATTAGCACTGCTTGATCCATGAGTTCAACACCAATGGTAAAAGGAAAAGAAGATATGATTTTACATGTATTTGGGATGGTTTAATTTAACAATAAGAATGGCGGATAATGGCTTATCTTCATCTTTTGATAAATGTTACTATTAATTGATAAAGAAAATACATCAATAAGGTTTTTACAAATTTGCTTTCTTTCAGAAGGAAACTTCTCCTCTTACCAGGCTGAGAAAATATCTGCAATGAATTAGCACTAAATAAAAGCTACAACTTTAAAAAAAATACAAGGCTAAAGTTATCCTTTTGTTTTAGGTCTTAACAAATGGATTCCTTCATTCTCAAACATCATTAACATTGCATGGGAGTAAACAGTAGCCTTTTTGTTAAATGTTTTACAGTCTAATTGTCTGATAGGATTCATTATTCTATTATGAGACTCTGCTTAAAGTTTCATAAACCCCACCCCCTTTTCTTTCAAACTAAGTCAACAATGGATCCTCAAAAGGCCTCTCTAATGGAGATCCCTATATCTATTGTATTATAATAATCCTAATTCCCTCCCAGAAGTCCCTCCCTGGAGTGTGTGATGCAGTACATTTGTATGATGTAGTTGTCATTAAGTGCAGATTATACAGTAACTACAAAAAGGCCCTCTGTGTGAAATGAACTGGGTTAAAGTGACCTTTTGACACAAACTTCTCTGTTTTCTTTTGTTTGGCTGTAGGATATTTCTACAAAGATGTATTTATTCACAGGTGGTTGTAGAAATCTCTCCGAGAATGTGGATTTACAATTCTAACATCTCATTCTCAGTATGATAACAGTTAATATCAACATTTTCCATTCTTTACTTTTAAAAAATGGTGAAAAAGTATACATAATGCTGTTTCATCAGAGTACTTAGCCTTAATGACTTTCCTGATTTCATTATTTAGCATTTATTCCATGGCCATACATTAAAACATGATCAAACAGTTTCCTTTTCACTCATTCTAGATGACACAAAAAAACACCCAAATACATCAATTGTATGTAGAGAAACCATACCATTGAAAACAGCTATCAGTGATTCAGAAATTACTATCATTAGTTCAATAAACAGGCCCTAGGGGGACAGGTGTACTGATGCATAATCCCTTTTCCTTGAGGAATTGCACAAATATGGCTTCTGCTTGGCTTACAGTATTTATGACTTAATGGTGCAGTGCTTTATTGGAAAGCATTGGTTTGGAACAACTGGCGGAAATTGACTATTTTCAGGCTTTATCAAAACATGAGAAATTTCTTTTAATTTGATCTGATCATTAATCATGATCAGGAAAAATCACACTTTTTTTCAAACATGTCTAAATCAAGGGTGTCATTAGTCACTTGAAGGTGCTTTTTTTTTCATATCATAAAATATACATGGAAGGGGTCCTGGAGTTGTCATATAGGTATCAAATATGAGTCTATACCTACTCTATATGGACACATTTTAAATGTTCATTGGTGGTTCAGGAAAAAAAATAAGGTTGTCTTTGGATTTAATAATTATTATCATACAAATGTTGTATGATTGTTACCAATGGATAACCTGATTTTTTTTTGGAAAATAAATGATGCTATATAAACTTGATCAAGTTGTCAAAAGAAAGCAAATACACCATAATACAAGATTAAGGATGTGAAGAAAATGTATTCCACTGTCGGTTTAATTCATTGTCAATATAGGGCCTAGAGCATGTTTTATTTCCTTCCATAAATATTAAAATAGCAATATGAAGTGAGACAACACTGCAGTCATTCAAATTTAGAAAAGCCTTAGCAAATAAAGAACAAATTGCAAAAATCCCAGATTTTCACTGTACCAGACAAATAACACTCTTTAAAGTCTTCATTTCCTTTGATTCAAACCAGTTACCATGGGAACATGATTGTGTGAATTTGATCAAGACAGCTTATCTCAATTTTGTCATTTCATATTTCATGGCAAATGTCTTTTCAAACACCTCGCTTCCAATTGCTCAATCATTTTCCAATTTGCTGCTGATTTCAAAACTAGAAATTCAGAGTATAATCAACTCTGAAGAGAATCTAAATGTAATGGAAGCATCGCATGCTTGATATTGCTTTTGCTTCAACAATGAGATATAATTAGAAGAATAGAGCGATATGGGTGATCACCTCAGCGGCATTGGATGCAACGAAATCCAGATTATTTCATTGATTGAATTTATCATTGTCAACAGATCAGGAGATCATATGGCTAATCAATTCCTAAAACTCCAGGCCTTCTAATGGTATACCAAGTGCTAGTCTTGTTTTATTGTCACAGCAGAACATCATAGTTGTATCAAGATAATTATGCTAAATATCAATTTGAATAAATGAAAACTTTTGTTAAAGTAAATAAAGTTCTTTTAATCCAAACTAGAAAGTTAATTTTACCTTTTGTGATATATTTCAACCATGAAGACAATAATTTTCAATACTTTGTATACAAATCAAACTGCTCGATAGATGGTATGCTTTTGTCAGTGATAAAAAAATGATAAGAATTTGATAATATACATGTATAATGATATCAAATTAGCATTATGAAGTGTCACAAGAATTATCAAAGGTTAGGTTGTTGATAACAACATCAATTTTTATTCAAAAGAGGTTACAGTTTAAAACAGGATGAAAAATTGTCATCTTACAAAATTATTATTAGATTTCCACACAAAATCATTTTGAGATCATTCATAGGCATCTTTTTAAAATATAAAGACTTACAAGAACACAGATAGAACAATACAAAAGCTTTCAAATAGATCATTGTCTCATGGATTCCCCAACAACCAAGGTTGCAGCATTGTGAATATTTGAAGAATCTTGGATAGGATATCGATTATCCATATGTTGTATGTGTCTATTTGGATTGTCTGGATCTAGCTCAAAGTAAAGCGGGGAACCATCAAATCCTGAACGCTGTCCTGGAATATTTGGTGTGATTGGGGATTCATAAATCCGATGACGTCCTTGTGATGCACATTGTCCATGTGGAATGTCATGATACTGATATGTCTTGACAGTCTTTTTGCACTGCTGAGAACCTTGTTTTGATTTAGTAGATTTTGAACTACCACCAGAGGGCCGTACTTCCCACATGTGAGTGTATTCACAGATTCCACCATCAGAGGCCTTTTCTTGGCTGAGAAGAGCAGGGTAATGTGTATTTTCAACATCTGCATATTTTGGAATGGAAGGATCCTCACCACATTGTAGCTGGTTAGTTCTTTCATATTTTCTGAAATAATTTGAAATAGAAGAGCTGAATGAAAAAATATCATTCACACCATAACTCTCAAGTTTCAAGAGCAAAACCCTAAAATGCTGAATCACGTTTTTTATCAACCTCTGAATCACATGTAATGACTAATTGCTTAACTTTTTTAGTTAATGTATCCTTTATTGGCAATAGTAAGTATGCAGATAACTAAGGGAAAAGGAAAATATGTCGAATGATTATCATAAAGGATGGATTTCAGACATGTGTGGTGATGTGTAATAATATAAACCAAACGAAGCATTATTTGGCTTTCTAAAAATTAAGTCTAATTTCTTGAGAAATTCTATTGTAATATCAGTTCTGTTGTATTGTTTGATTGAGAATTTTTTTTTAACTAAATTTTCAAAAACAAATGTTACATCTTTCTTACCTTTTTCTATAAGCATACACACAGACTAACATTGTAGACCCAAAGAACACCCCTAAGGCGACTCCTATTATCACAGCAAGAACGAGACCCTGTGTTAGAGAAATCTCACTCCCAAGTAGGCCACCATGTGTCCCAGAAAAAGCTACAAAATGAAATACAGAAATTGATTGATTATTAGTGGCAGAATATTCTTAAGTGCACCTCCCACAACCTTGGTCACTACATTACAAAAATATCTTTTGAAACTAGCCATGGATTCTATCAGATGGCTTTTGACCCTCAAAAAGATTCAAAAATTCTAACTCTGCAAGCACAAAACAGAGAACCTATGGAAACGCATTTAGGAGGCAGATGTGTCTGCCATTCCTAAAAGATGTAGTGGCTAAATCACAGTATAATGTTCATAAGGAACATGCTTTATATATAGTTGGAAAACAATGGTTGGCCCTATACTTGGTCACTCTAGTAAATCAAATCCTGCAAAATGTGCCGCAGAACAACGTCTTGACACATGCTTTGGATTTACTGACCAACAAGACAGCATTACAATGTAAAAAAAACAGATTCTCACAATTTTATTTCCATGCTTTCTCAGTATATTAGAAAATAATTTGAACTTACCAACAGAACAATTTCCAACTTCCCCTATCCATTCTGTCCCTCTACAGGTGAGGTACCATGTCTCATCTGTTCTGTTGCATCTTACAATGAGGTCATTGTCTATTCTCTGCATCCAAGAGTAGCTTGGTTTGGGGACTCTTGGACAACCAATAGCTAAATTCAAAGACAAATACAATAGTTTAAGGAATGGTTTTGGTTAAGTGCTTATAGGCACTAATAGGACAAATGAAATACAAACCTAGAAAGTGATAAGGTCTTATATAATAAGCAATGTACAGCTTAAAACATGAAATGAAAATCTATTTTAAAAAGGTTACTTTCATTGTTTTTCACAATTTTATTTGAATTCAGATGCAAACATTTGGACTGAGACTAGTTGAAAGTACTTTGAATAGATTCATACAGTTCTTAATAGTTATTAATTTATCATATTTCTCTTAAAATCTCACTGAATAAATAGATCTTACTATCAGTGAAATTCATCAGGATAATGAAAGCCTTTGTATTCAACCACAATGTTTTCAGTTGAGATTAAGAGAAGTATGCAAAAATTATGTACTGAAAGTAGCATAATTATGAGCTTCAATTTAAAACAAAACAAATTGTTAGGGACAAGGTTTTACATATTTCACTGCCTTAATTGGTTTACGAAATCTCACTCACCTTCAAATTTGATCAATCCTGGCCATGAGTTTTCTATAGCTTCTTCTGTCCGTAATGTCCTGACAGTGATATCCACCGATTCAGACACTGACACAAAGACAGGTTCATGCCTGTATTTCATTGTACACAGGTTGAACACTTTACTTTCACCAGAAACTTTATCCTCAATAGTGATGTAAACTTCACACGTTTTTCCTTCCTGAGATTTTTGATGTAATCCAAAATTAAGAAGGGTTAAATTCACCCGTTGCCATGGCAATGCTTTGATAGTATATAGGCACTGGGTGTGGCTACCACCCACTGCTTGAACAGAAGTAAAATCCTTGGTGGAAATATAGCCTGATTGCTGGTCTATAACAATATGTTTTGAAGGATGGCATCGTAGCCCTGGAGAAATGGACACTGAAATGAAGATAAAATAATATAATATAACACCTCAAATTGATCCAAGTTTTAACAAGTTTATTATAAAGTATGTCTGCATTTTTTTTCTGAGATGTGACTTAAAGATGCACCTCTAATTGATTTTTAGGTCAGTACTATATATATAGTGATATATGGTTTGAGTCCAATTAGCTACTCAGTACAGAAAAAGTCCCAAGTCCTGGATTTCATTCCTTTTCTGTTATGACACATGCTATATATGAAAACACCAGGTGGAATTGACAGTTTATTTTCTCAATGGTTGGCCCCAATAGAAATCTTATACATAAATTCTCTTTTTGGGTCAATTCCAAAATCTTCCCCAACGCCTTGAAGAGTTTGACAAAAATAATCCTTACCTTTGACACACTTGTATGCTGCTTCAAGATAAGATTTAAAATCTTTATTACAAGGCTGGGTTTTCTTCTCTAGAGAACTCACTTCAACTTTGCATTCCTGTCTTCCAGAACATTTTGAATCCATGTATTGTAGTAGATCTGCATTACAGCCTAAGTTTTGGTTTGAGATACAACGTCCAGACTTCATTCTGCCATAGTGGGCCTTCTGCATATAAATCACATGGCCTGGGTCACACTTGGCTTCAAAGGATTCAGACAGACAATATGCATGGGGACCTGTTAAAGATAACCCAATAAATATAAAAGTCAAATTGTCATAAAATACATTGTTTTTTTCATGTTAAATTTTGTAACAGCGTTAACATTTCTCCCTTGTTTTACATTCATTTTTAAGTTATCATTGTTCATAATTAATGACATTTTCTTGCTCTAAATGTGGCCAATGACATAGCTGAAGATTTCTTTTTTCTCGTCCCAGTCTAAAACAGAACTAATTTGCACGCAATGTATATGAACAAGTTTTGCACTATAGGCCACTGTCCCATGCAAACTATAACTACAAACAATTATATATCGATCAAAAAATCTTATTTTGGCAAGATCGACCCATTTTAGCTATGGTTATAACAAACGTTTCTTACAGGGCATTTTGAAATGAAGGACAATCTGATAC
>JAVSBT010498297.1:8679-20089 GCA_033118115.1 Pharyngocirrus eroticus
AAAATTATTCATAAGGCCATTCCAAATTGCTTGGGTGGTTGGTCAATGCAACAGACCCACTTTTTTCAAGTTGGATGTTTTTATTTACTACAAAAACCTTATCACTGCTGATATACAAAAAAATCCAATGGACCAATTAACTCAGAAATGGTAGGGAGTTCCAACTACTGAAGACAAACAAAATATGCTTGTTTCACTTGAGTGTTCGCTTTAAGAACATCAATTCAAAGTAAGAAAAAAAATCATAAATATATCGACTTTACGTAAGTTGATTGTGGGTAAAAAACTGAAATGAAACGAAACCTGTGCATTTGTTTATCTTATACTTATAAATATGGTAAACAGAATAATAGAAAATAAAGCACATTTTTTTATTTTAAAGTTGAATCAAAAATATTTTTTTACATTTTTCCAGAAATGACAAAGCATTGTTCAAGTGTGATTAAATCAAACTTACTTCTTCATGAAAAAAATGTATAATTTGATGATATACGTATTGTGTGAAATATCGTATCCAGTGGTCAATCTTCTGTAAATTGAAAATATTTTTATTTCTTAGAATAATACATGTTAAAGTGTGCAAGTATACTATGAAAAGGGCCACACTATTTAATCAAAACAGGTAAGAGGCATAATGAACCAGAATATTTTTGATTAAAAAAGGAGAGAAGAGAAAAAGTAAACTCAGATTTGGATATGGAATACTTTTAATTGTATTTGTCAAATTCTGCTCTGCCTCATTTTGATTAACTGGTGTCCCCCTGGTAATAATTGTTAAAAGCATACAAATGGTTTTTTAGATGGTCATAATGTAAATAGAATAGTAATTTAATAGATGGTTGTTCAAATGTGTGATGTCATGTCTGTATAAAAGACTCAACTTATCAAAAAGGATTCATGTGAAAAAATTGTGTTCATTTTGAGAGTAGCTTGATTTTTTAAATTTTAATGGTTGGATTTAATTTGTTTACAAAGCTGACAAATATTCTCAAAATGTAGGATAATAGTGAAAAATTGCAAATGAATACAAAATGTATCCGTTTTTTTCTCTGACAATTACTAAAATAGCCGCCAGTTATTTTTCTTTTCAATTCGAGGAACTTGATGTAGTTTGAACATCTACAAATTTGCTAGGAGGCAAAAGATTTCCTATTATTAAACTTTTCAATGCAAACATAAACAGACAAGTTATGTTATTGATTTGAGATTAACATATTTTCTGAAAATGACAATTTGTATTGGGAAACCTGCTAAGATGAGCATTTATGGAACAAGTGATATTGTAGATATTTGAATGAGAGAATTTGTGATGTTATTTATTTGTGATTTGCCATGTATTTTTTTCTCATAAGCCTTAATTTGTCATCACCATGGTTACGCTCTATGACAGCATAAACTATTTTGTGTCACAATACCTAATATGTAAATGTTAGATATAACTGTCAGAGATTGCTTGATTCATTTTAAGAATCGCAATCCAAGATCTCATTAGATCTTGTCATAGAATGATAGTTTAAAAGTATAAAAAAAACAAAAAAAACAAGTAGAGATGGTATCAATTAGATGGAAGGTGTTTGACTGGATCTAAGAGTTTGATTTTTATTATGTGTGAATTATTTACTTACTGTGACATATATCTATACCGTTGTATCAAAAAGCCTTTTTATTTTGACAAGTGCTTAATTTTATTTTTTATTCTGTTTGTAGCAATGCAATATGTTTATCAATTCCAAAAAGTGGGAATGTAAATCCATATGTATTCATAATTGGCACATAATGACATTAAGTGACGGCTAAATATTTGAAACAAAAAGCCTTGAAAAATGTTAAAATTTCATTATTTGTTAAAAAAGGTAATATTTGTTTTGATGAATATAATTTAAACATGGACAGTAAAAGATGGATTTCAACTTGAATGATTTTAATCTTCTCCTTGGGAGTTTCAGTTTACAATATTTTTCTATCAGAATTAAGATTAAAAAGGATGCTATAAAGCAATGCAATTGGGGATTATAGAAAAGTTCAAGTGCAGGCACCTCTGTATAATTTCCCTCTTTTTATATAAAAAAATTGGTATTTTTAACATTATTGTAAAATTATCAAAAAAATATTAACTGTGGTACTCTTTTCATCGATTGGTAATTCACTAATATAAAAACTATGTATGAAAGTTAATATATAGTCATTATGTTTTGTCACTCCTGTAATTCAGCATATGTGTATGTGCTTGAATGTTGCACTGTCCAAAGCATGTAATTTTGATGCAATAAATCATTAAAAAGTTAAACAATTCTTTTTTATTGTAATAATGTTGTAAAGCTATTTTCTGGTAGCTTTTCTCGTGAGTAAAGTTAAGAACGCATGGTTTGTTAGCAAAACTAAAACTGATTTATTAATGGAACTTCTGTCCATATTTATAGGAATCCAATTGAGTTAACTCTAGACTTTGACATGACATTGAATTCTGTCACCACAGTTATGACAGCTTAGAGCAGATAATACATGTTTGTCAAACTGACATGTACTGAGTTGTGAAATACCTTTTAACTGCCAAGGATACAATAAGTTATTTAATCAAGATATTAAATGATACAGTTGTTTCCACATGTTAAATATTAGAATAAAGATTCTTTGTAAGATTCCTACAATATGAGATGAAAAAGATATAATTTATAATATTAAATAATTAAGAGAAACTTAATTATTGCTCTACAATAATAATACAACATCACATTTCAATCATGGCACATACTTTGATACCATAATTGAATACCTAACAGCATGGATGACAACTTCTAACTGTACAATATTGCAATACACTACTACATAAATATAATATAATGGTGGTATCTTTGTGCATGTTGAAAATAGGAACTCCATCTGTTGTTTAAATGAAAAACTACCATGAAATCTTATGATAAATGTATCCAATATGGACAATTTGTATTGTTGACCGATCAAGCATTGCTATAAGTTCAGATTTTTGTATCCACAGAAAAATTAACAGCTTCAGCATCTCCTATTATTTTCTCTCCATCAGCTCTATTAGTTATTGGCCGGTGGCCAAAATTTGGACATATTGGCAACCATCTTGTGATGGACCATTTTTTTAACCATTCTGTGCCAAAGGGAAGATCATAGCTTAAACTTGTGGTGCGTTTTAGTTCCTCTGATGCGTTTGATTGATTTTGCATTTCTCTTATTTTTTTCCAATATGACATTCCTCTTTCTTCTGTCGTACCTATAAAACAAAATATAACCAAATTACAAGCAATTTTTTGAAACATTTTGTACATATAAATCATCATGCAACCCATTATTTGTCTCAAGTCAACCTTCTAAACTTTTTGTTCATTGTGAGTCCAGGAGTATTTGTATTATTCAATATTGCATTTAGCAATTTAAATGTTTATATATATCACACTACATTTAGGTCATAAATAAGACCTGAACTGCAGAAAAATTTATATGTGTCCTTGTTAGCTCAGGGGTAGAGCAGTGCGCCGGTATCCCTAAGGTCGCAGGTTCGAATCCTGCACAAGGTTAATAGAATTTTTTCTATTGATTTTCTGCAGTATAGGTTAACACCCTGATGATGAATATGATGAATATGATACATTTAAGTTAAATGTTTGAATTTATATTAAGATATTTTTTCTGATAATTCTTTTTATTTCATTATGTTTTGTAGCCTTTATAACAAAGCCCCCCAATTATATTTATCATTGGTGCATTTCATTACATTTCCAACATTGCACGTTGAATTAGTCCTTTCCAAGTGCCTCTTTTCTTGGCTGTTCTTTTTGTTGTATAAAATTATTTCCACTGCAAGATTTAGGGTATTTTTAATCAAAAAGCTTATATCCAAATGTATTGACATATGATATACTACTCGTTAAAAAAATACGTTGATCAAGTTAGGGCATATCTGAGGTTAGTGGGGCTTGACCTTGTGATGTAGATTTCTGGTACAGCTCAAAAAGCATTTACATTTTGCAGATTTAAAAATCATGGGGAATTAATATTGCTAACATGTTCACAGTTTTATACTAGGGATCCATTGAGAGACCAAAGGAGTGACTGTTTTTGTCCCATTATATAGTATAAGATGGGACCCTTAGAAATTTTGACATTTTAGCCTTTTTTTTGTAATAGTCGTGTTTGCAGGTCCCTCTAAGAAAAAAGAAAAATTAACCCCTGTATATAAATGTATTTCAAGCCCAAACTGGTTAAATATAATTATGTGGACCTTCACTTTAAGTCATTTAAAACCATAAGTCTTTGACACCAACAAACACCTTTAAAATAATGATACATACCTGGAATAGTGTTATCAAAGATAAACGCTGTACTTCCACCCACAAACATTGGCATGCTTAGTAACACACGGATCACACCGTTCACAGTTTCATTTCCTGCATAAACACACAAAATAAACAATTTAATGTAGGGAGCAAAACAACTTTTTTTTCTAATACCATGTATTTATATGTATTTATGATTATTTCTTCCGTTGGAGAATTTTTCATGTTATTTTGACTGAACATTTCACAAATCTAATAGTTTGTACAAACTTTACAAAGAATATTCTACCTAAGTTTATAGCCTCCGAATTTTCTTCTCTTTTCATCCAATCTGGTAGTGACAAACCAAGCAGGAATGAAAAACCTATGATGAACAAATTCCTTGAGGAATTCAAATCAACATATTGTAGATTTGAAATACCAACTGCAACTATTATTCCTGAAATTATAAATTAACAGAGAGGATTAACTAAAGGCCTGGTAACATTGAGGATTTCTCTGGAAAATATTTAGTTTTGACTTTAAATTCAAATTCATAATCCTTTGAACGACTTGAAGTGAGTCTGTTCACATTGTCAACCAAATAGTAAAAGTTTAAAGTTTTGCAATGCTAATAGGTCGATAGGTAATCTCTCCAGATAAAAAGATAAGTCACTAGACTTCAAGAAGAAAAACTTAAAAATCACAGCTGTGTTTACACTGTAAACTTTTGAAGTGTGTTAAAGAATCTTAGAAACACTTTCTTGCAGTTACATAAACAACCATGTAAACAGGGCTGTAGTGAGAACCAAGCATAAAAGAAAGTCTCTTCCTTTGAAATTAAATCAAGGACAAAATAGCAGGCTGTGTCAGGGAATTTCATGGCATATCAGCTTCCCCTGAAATTTAGGGGAACCCTACAATACTGAATGTCTGAATGACCCCTTCCCCCCATTAATGTGCGCCCTGCTATTGATAAACTTCAGACTCCCTCTCATTATTCAGCAGGCCGTGTGATTACACAATGACAACCTGTCCTCAGTCACAGGAAGTCTGAAACAGCAATACTGACAGTCTCTATATTTCAAGCTGTACTTATTTTTTAATATTTACTGATTACCAGATTTTTTGTAAATAAGTTTAAGAGAGAAATTATGAGAGCAGTTTTCTGTCATGAAATGGAAAAAAAAAGGACAAAAGAAATAGTTACCAAATAATATGAAAAAAGCTCCGCCCATAACAGGCGATGGTATTGTAACAAATAAGGCTCCAAACTTCGTAAAAATTCCAAGCACCACCATGAATATTGCACAAACTTGCACTACTCTTCTGCTTCCCACCTGTAAAATATCAACAGAACAATCAGTTGAAGGAGAAGTCTTGTCACAGGTCTACAATATGCAGTATAGGATGTTTTTTTGAGCAGGTACCAGACTTCAAGCCATACACACCTTTGTGAGTCCGACCACACCAACATTTGTACTTGCAGATGTAGTCCCATTCCCTGTACCCATAAGGCCATCAAAAAAGGTTCCAATACCTTCGATCATGATACCTACAATAAAGATTCATAAAATTTCTGGCGGACTACACAATACTTCATAATGGGGATATAACAGTGTGGTCCACTGGTCTGCTAATAATTCACACCCTGGTGGTTAAAGTCATGGACAGTTTCCTTACCTCTATTTATGGCATGCATTGGGGGTGGAGGTGCTCCAGATAGTCTGGCACAAGCATGGTAGTCACCCACTGACTCCACTATTGTAGCTATCAAACCAGCAAAAAGACCACAAGCCAAAGAAATACTAAACTGTGGCATTCCCCACTGACCTAGAACAAATCAAAATAAAACATGTATGTCACATTAACTTGCTTTAAAATTGTACACAAAAACTAAAGGTTTTCGAGATCCCGTCTATGATTAGAAAATATAGTAATGTTAAAGAATCTGAGGCCTTGTCACCTGTAAAATAGATGTTTTATATTTGAGAAGATAATTCAACTTAAAGATTTGTAAATGTTTTCCATTTTTTCAACATTTCATACCTGGGTAAGGGATTCTAACCCATGGTGAATTCTTAATGACATCCGTTTTGAGATCTGTCCTGGCCCCATATCCCCATGCATCTTTATCATTTGGGAACACATTGGTGACAGTGAGAATGTAAGAGATGGTCCATGCTATCACAACACTGAGCATGATCTAAAAGGAGAGAATAAAAGGGAGAAAATGAGATAAGATCAAATTGGCTTTTAAGCCATCCTATATTCATAATGAAATAATGTAGTAATATGGGATGATATCAATAGGCTTATTACTCACTGGAAACATTTCCAATAATGGGTAACCTTCTTTGTGAAATCCAGTTTCTTTGGAATATCCAAAACAAGGAAATTTGATTTTATTCAAATATTGGGAAAATGCTACCATCAGAGCAATTGTTCTGTAATAAAGAGACAAAAAAGTTTGTAAAAATTAGGCACTTCATATGGGGATACACTGAATAAAGCAAGGTAGGGGCTTCTGTAACACTTTCCTGGAAGTAGCCAAAATGTTGGTTCAACTATGGTTTCAAAAAAACAAAGTTGTTCATGTGGTTTATGATATCCACAATTCACTGCAATGGACATGATCCACCATTGCTGGCCCCCATAGGAAGCTGCTGAACCAAACAAAGACAAGCCCAGGAGTGCAACAGTAGAACAAATGGATAAAGGACCAACAAATCTCAATAGAATTCCAACTAAGCCTGTAGCCCCAAGAATAATCTCAAAAGGTGCTGCCACCATCAGGGAGCCTTGAATCTAAAATGACATTTAAATGATCACTTTGTAGGTCATTTGTTCAAATCCTCAATCATTACAAATTGTACAGGACTAAATTTCATTGATGCAATGACAAACCTGTTATATAATTAAGAAACATATTTTTTCATTACTGAAAGCCCTTATTAACAATACAAATTCAACCAAATTGAATTAAATTGTATAATTATGTAAATATTGAGCTAAAATAAATTGATAATCAATCGCACATTTTTGTACTGTGTCAAAAAGCCCCTATAACCCATGTTGGATTAACTAAGTCAAATCAGGTTGTATATATAATTGTGAATAGTGTACTAGTCATTGTGTCAATATATATACTGCTATTTTGTAAAATCAAGTTGTGCTTATACAACAACAATTTACAATGTCTTTGATCCAATACGTACAATTCGCAGTCTTTCTTTCCATATTTCTTTGTGTTCTGGGCTAGCTGCTATAACAGTCCTTACAAAAGTTGAATTTAATAGTTCTGTGGTATTTGCAATGCTATAGTCTGTAGGAAGAATGCAATAGAATTTTGTAAAATTTCAGGTTCAACAGGAAATTGGAAGATAGTGATCAATTATCACTATAATAAAAAATAAAAAATAAAAAATAAAAATCGTTGCACTGAGCTACAATCTTAGGTGTTTTGAAGATGACATCGTAAGATTGTTGAAAAATTAACAACTTGTATTTGTCTTGAAAATAAATCAAGCAACATGATTTTCTGGGTTATTATTATACTTTATTACCCTCTTGTGTTTCTAGACTCTGTGATTCTACTCTGAAGCCACTTACTTGAGATTGAATCTGCTGATACAATAGCAGGACATTTCCATTCTGGAAGACTGAAGTACGCAATGGTTGGCGCCATAAGTGCAAATGTACAAGATTGAATTATGGGTAATCTGTAATTAAAAGATGGAATAAGCCTGACATATTTATTTTTAAGAAATCAGAAGTAATTCTAATGAGTAACCAAATCCAAAGATACCTTGCAAGTCCAGGGCTCACAAGCAATTAATCTGCAATTTTCTGAGGTTAGAATGGTTCAGTGTCATGATAAAATCAAATCATGTGTATGCCTTTCTGTGAATTTTCAGTCGTGGTTTTTATATCTCGGTTGTATCATTGTATCAAATGTTCTTTTTGAATGTTTCCCCACAAAATGTGTTGTTTATTATTACTATGTTGGTCTCAGAGCCACCCTGCAGATCCCTTTTTAATAAATGTATCGTTTTAAAAATTATCAGTTTCTTTTACATGCCAAGTGACTTGGGGCCGCTGTTTTTCTCTCTCATCTAAATGTTCTTGAAAGACAATCATGAAAAAATATTTCACTTGAGACTGCCCATATTTGAACCAGGGACCTTCTGCCTCACATACCCAGCATGACACGTCAAACTGATTGCACCAAAACCAGTTGGCCATTAAAGATAGTGACAAAGACTGCAAGTTAAATTCCTTTAAATGAGCACTATATTGCTGACCTTTCTGTGAACTGCTGCCAGCTACAGTAAAATGCTGATAAATTATCCATGTGCCACTGCTTTTGACAGAACCAGCATTATGGTAATCCAACAAAGAAACAATATCCTCTACCTTAAATAATGATTACTTACAACTTCAATATCAATAAACCAATAAATGACCTTCATATGAACTCCACTATCAATAAAGTAAAAATTTAATTGATTCACAATTTTTTTTTTTTTAAATGTTTAAAAAATAAAAAAAATGAAAATACCACCTACCTCACCCCTAACAAGCTCTGTAAAAGTGTTATTAACCCTGATGCAACAAAAATTGTTCCAATGATTTCACTCAACCCAACATTATCTCCCTCGATACATAACACTGGAGACAGCAGGAAGGGAACGGTTAATGTGGACGTGAATATTGAAATGTAATGCTAAATAATAATAAAAAAGAAAGATAATAAATAACAAACATGAACAAATTATAACATTGAAGCTTTAAGGTAGGCTTAACAAAAAGTAGGGTCGGAATTCTTTTTCGGATCTTTTTAGTCATGCTAAACTTCAGCCTAAAGTCACTAAACTTCAGCTTTGAAATCTAGAATCAGCCTTTGTGGAAAACAGTAAGCTTAGCATCAAGGATATTTTGAGTTCTTGGTGCTATTGCATCAAGCAATGTTATCATATACTAGAATAGAATCACAATTCCATTTTTGCAAATATCATTTTACAAATATATCAAATCATATAATTATGTTTCTTATGAATGCTCTTCTAACTTTGGGAATCAGTATAATACACATAGAGAATGTATAGCTGAATTTAATTATGTCCAGAACACTTATAAGTTTCATTCTCTTGGTGCAATTCATACCACCAGTAATTTGAAAATCATGGTAAGGATGTGGTGCAATTACATCCCTTAAACTCTAAAGTATTTCATGCCACACTACATAATTATGATGCAGTCATATTAAAATTAGATTTGGTTAAATTATTTTGTTAGCATAGTAAACGGAGACAGATGTCTTTTATCTGTAGGCCTTGTAAAGCACACTAATCTTTAAAACAATTCCTTTACCTGGAATCCAAGTAGGATACATAGATGGAATGGTGGTGTGTCCCATACTTTGTACTGGATGTCTTCCACTCCTTTTTCTTCGCTTAAGTCTGGACTTGTCATAGGTCCATTGCATTGACCATTGACGGCATTTGATTCTTCTTGATCAGATGCCATTTTTGTCTGAATAATACAGAAATTACAATAAAAGATAAAAAATTGATAGAAGTTATAAACCAACAAAATCTATGATCATGTTGTAAGTTTATGTGAAATAAATATCAAGTAAAGCAAGTTATCCAACAAACCAACCACATGAAATAATTCCAAGAAAAAAAAATGTTATAGCCTGCTTACATCACAGGAATTCACCAGATTCAAGCATTTTCTCAAGGTCACTTTCACAAGCAATTGCCCACATTATGTATCTGTGCAATATTCATAGATTGACATCTGAATGTCTATTAGTACAATCTGTCATATGGAATTGAATGGTAAATACTTGATATAAGGATTAGAATAACCACACCCTTTCTTCTTGACCAAGTGAACACATTCTGATAACTGAATATTTCTATATTTGCATTTGTCCAAAGATTTGTTAAGATATTCAAAATTGAATAAAACAATCATCATCTTCCATTATAAAAAAAGTTGTCTTGGCCCCAATAACTTTGAAATAACTAATCATACCTTCAAATATGATGTTAATTTTTTCTCAATAGTTTGATATATCAGCTATAGAAGTGATAATAACTGTAGTTTAAGAAAATATATTCATAGGATATGAAGCAAACGATGAAGTAACGATTCACTGTAGATAGACATTAGATAAGTGACCAGGTACCAAGAGTGGTTTGTCTTAAGGGGGCGAAACAGGTTCAACTCTGTTACCAACAATTTAAGTTTGGAGCTCATTTACTACTTTCAATACATATTTATGACCAGATAAAGTCTATATTTTTGGATCCAGCACATCAATGAAAGGTTAATTTCCCTTAAACAAAATATTTAAAAAATCAAAAATGTTGACATCATGTTAAACTAACTTGTTTTTACCAAAATTGAATCAACTCCTTCTATTTTTGAAATATCAAAATACAAAATCAATCTAAATTAAGAACACAATTATAGCTTCAAAATTGTGTTTTTATATCTAAATGTTGCTGTTCATTGTTTTTATTTAGCTGCAGAAAGATACAAAAATGGACCAAATTTTGACCATTAAAATTTATCAAAAATGCCAAAGTTGGTCAATCATTTTTTTCTATCAGCAGCTAATAAAAAACAATGAACAGCAACATTTAGATATAAAAACACGAATTCAAAGCTATAAACATGCTCTTAGATTGTTTTTGTATTTTGAAATTTTAAAAATTGAAGGAGTCGATTCAATTTTTGTGAGAAATTTGTGATTTATTTTGCCTTTTTTTAGGGAAAAATTAATATATTTCAATTTTTTCTTCAGGTAATTGCTCAAGAAAAAAGTTGTGGTTCTGAAATATATCATTTAGTTAGCATTTCTCCAATACTTTAGGGCTGCAAACTCTATAACGCGAAACTGTTTCGAGCCCTTAATGTTCATGGACAAATTATGCCATGTTATGAAGGTTTTATTACCTTTCATAGTAATCACAAAATGACAAGTAAAATAAGTGTTATTTACAAACCACAGTCTTGAGACTTGAGTTGGATATTCCTTACTATAGGGTCATCTGCCTCTTTTATGCAAAAGACACACTCCAAGTCATTCAAAGATTCAAGCTTGCCTTTAA
>JAVSBT010498408.1:0-20070 GCA_033118115.1 Pharyngocirrus eroticus
AGCCAGATATTTCTGATACACATAACAGAGCAGAGCAGAGTCCAACTTTTAGCCAGAAAGAGTTTGCCTCGAGCGGGCTTCGTACCCATGCCATAGGTGTATGCCTGATCCGTGATCAAGTGCCTTAACCACTACACCACTTGTTCCCCAAAATCTTTAGCTGAAACTCGGGTTACATATTGCGTACTGTAGATCATATCTCTGGAAAATACTTATATGATCATAAGGCACTTCACAAAATAAACTCAGACATTGAATAATACAAAATGGTTTTATTAATTTTAAACCTATATCTTTTTTTTTTTACAAAAAAAACACAATTGTAAAAGTTTTCTACATATGAACAGGAATTATTTTGTTTAGTAGAATATTTATCAAAATTGTAACATAACCATTACGAAACCACAAAACAGAACCAGAAAAAAGTAAAGAATAACTCAACATATCAAACAGGCAAAATATTTAACAAGTTTACATTACAAACAGTGTACAACAAAACACACACACACGCCACCTCACAATACTTCAAATGTTGGAAAGACTTGATGCATATGGAAGGATTGATAAATAAACAAGACACACAATGCCTAATATTCTATCTGATTATCCTTAGTCATATAATACCTCCAGGTTAGAAAATAATGGCATTTATTTTAAAGAATGCAAAGCCACCATTGGCAGTGCTCAGGCAAGATAGAGTATGCACCAATATACTATTAACTTTCTCTTGCTTAAAAATATTTTTTACAACAGAAATCATGATTAGTGAACATTAGATTTTAAAATGGTCTTACTAAAAGAGGTTGCGTTTCATAAAGTGCAAATCTAAAATATTTTTGTACATAGTTTTCATTTCATCTTTTTATACTTTTTTTTTTTTGAAAGATTTTTCTCGAGTTGAATGTTGAGGTATATTGAGAAAAATTAGCCTTGAAAGTGGGATTTTATTGCGTAAGGCACCAAAATTGTTCAAATTAAAGATGATCTCCTCCTTTAAATCTGTTGCGGATGTTTTGGTACAAAAATACTAGTCCTATATATAAATCCCCTATCAGCCACATGATGGAGCTACAGTCAGTGTTATCTGCAGGAATTTCAGATGATAAGGTGCAAATTGGTTGGTAAAATAATATTAAACATTTACACAATACATTGATGCTAAGTCTTTCATTATCATATCATTATATACAAGAGTTACCTAAGAGAATTTTTGCACTGATTTTTTTTTTCTTCATAATACCCGAAAGAAGGAATGTTTATTTTAGCAATTCATCAATTTACATGTACCCTAATGCAGGCATAGTTGGATATGGGTTCATCATTCTTTTTGTTGTTTGCCTTGTTGGGAATGGCATTGATCCTCCAGAATAGGCTGTTGGATAGGCAGATCCTCCTCCCATCATCATTGTTGGTTGTCTCATCAACCCTGGTTGTCCCATCATCATTGGTTGTTGTCCCATCATCATAGGCTGTTGTCCCATCATCATTGGTTGTTGTCCCATCATCATCCCTGATTGTCCCATCATTACTGGCTGTGGAGGCATTATCATTGGTTGTGGAGCCATCATTGGTTGTGGCCCCATCATTGGAGCTGGGTAATTATAATCATCTGAATATCCAGAGCCAATTTTTTCCTGAAAATTAAAATACAATTACATGTATTTATACAAAATTAATGAGGTAGATATAATGTTACTTTTAAGTTAAAACTTCTAAAAAGGGAACATTATAGACATTTTAGAAATACGTAAAAGTTTCATAAAATAGCACAACATAAAAATTATCATGAAAAGGATTTAGGTTTTAAATAATTCCTGTTCAACAATCTGCCTAATTAGTTAATATCAGCTATTTTCAGTTTGACTACATTTTTTTAAAGGACCACTTTATAGAATTTAATTCATAACAACAAATTTTGGTCTGAAGTTTAGTATGTAGCCTACTGTAGGTATTACTCTTTGTGCAGCTTTATGATTTTTCAAATATAAAAGCTTTGGATGAAGCCGTGAGTATGGCACTAAATTACATTTCGTCCTAGTGGTCCTTTGACAGTTTCCTCTTTAACTGCTAGATAGAAAATATCTAAATGGAGTTGCAAAGGGTCTCTTGCTTATGGGGGGTTTACATCCTACACTATATTGGAATCCATTTTGCTAATCAACCTTTTTCATTGATTCATATCAGTCCGCTATTAATCTATAACTACTACCTTATAAAGAGTTGCTGAATAACAAGATTGTCTTGCTATTTTCACCTACACACGGTCACAAATATTTCAAAAATGATCAAATGTTTACGAAGATGTTTTGCTGTGGTTCAGTGCCCCTTTGGAAAATAGTTCCCTGCATGGTTAACTCTTAAATCGTTCTTCATCGTTCACCTCTACTACCCTGTACTATCACATGCTACACCGCATGTACGCAGACAACTAATTAAACCATTTATGTAAACACCCTTTTTTAATACTATTTTAGTTATGTAGCCATATAGTTATGTAAATATCATTACTATATTAGGTTACTGTAGATATTAATACCCTTTTACAACTCTACCTTGTGTATGGATTTGTGTTTTTTATGTAAATAATATGTAAACACTAATATGTAAGAACACCTTGATTGAAAATGGAGAATGTTTGGTCCTTTTTGTACCTAGGGTGTGGTGAAGTTTATCAAGTTTTATAAAGCAAATTTACAACACTTGCACTTTATATAATGATAAGTGAAATCAACTGAAGACAGTCTAATACTTATAGCAATAAGATGGGTTTACCAGAAGGAAAGCTATATTTTAGAAAGTTTAGATGACAGAACTAGTTGTTTCTCATTCATAATTATCATGGATGTTGGAAAAAAGAAAATATTTTCTACCATAAACATTGACAATTATTGTGTATTATCCTTAGTTTAAATATAGGTATCATTGCCAAGCAGTAATATACATTTTGCCTATAGCAATACCCCTCCCCCCCCCCCCCATCACTCACAAGTACTGTACATAAATGTTAAATGTGTTTGGAATCTTTCAGTGGCTTTACATCACTAGGATTTATGGAAAGGACACTGCACTCATGCAATTCATTAAAAACAGTTTTTACCTTAACATGTGTCTGAAATATATTTTGTTGTTTATTTGAACTAGTTCTCTTTAGTTATGTGATAAAGTTGTGATATAAACAAAGCAAGTGCTTTCTGCACTTCACATTCTTTCTGATGTTGAGGTATTACTACCTAAAAGAGACACAACAATTGACAAGAGAAAAAAATACTCACTCTGTATGATGAACTTCCAGTATTTAATGCAACAAAGGCACAGACAATAGCAAAAATCCAAGCAATAAACCCAAGAATTGCAACGCATACTGGAAGGGCATATTTGGCAGCATCAAGTGTAAATGTTTCTGTAGTGACTGAATCTTCTATCACATAATAAATTCCAACTTGCTATAAAGATTGAAACAGAAATAGTTTAGGATTAAAAAAAAGATACTACATTATTAGCTTCATTGAGAGATGAATGAAATAAATGACACCGAAATGTCTCAAATTAAAGAAAAAGCAAATGAACACAAATTCAGTTAATAATAATAAAAGATTGGGCGAGAAAACTAGAACTGTTTTTTTATTTCTATCCATCTCTTCTTTTACTTTCAGGGGTCGATTTACATTTATTCCTAGAGGGACCTGCAAACATAATCATTTAGAAAATGGCAAAAATCTCGATTTCTAAGGTACCCCCCCCCCCCCCCCCATTACTTTATATTGTGCAAAAGCGGCCGGTCCCTCAGTCCCTGTAGTAAATCAATCCTGGACTATCATTTAAACATTTTGGACCAGTAAAACTATATATTCTTGGCTTCTGCACTTCCAATTTTGATTTTTGGAAATGCTATTTTTAGTAGAAAAAAATTGAAGTAATATGATTTCATAATAATGTATTTGGGTAAGAAATGACAGCAAAATAAACAGTTTACTCCTGTTTGACTTGTCTACAGATTGAAAAAGTCAGGACCAAAAGTTTCCTATTGGTCACAAATCTGATTTTATTGCTGATTGACTGCCAAATACTTACAAAGTATGCTTCTAAAATGGCAACAATGAAAATAGCTGGTCCAATTAAAGCTGCTATGAAAAAGGCCATTCCTCCGAACAAATTTTTCTGAAAAAGATGAGAAAAAAAATCTATTATTACAATGTCGTGTAGCCTGAATGGAGATTTATTTCAAGTAAAATGATCATCAAGATGCAAAATTTGCTCAAGACATCAATGTGTAAATTTTGGACAATGGTTCTAAAAAAACGATCAGTATTTGCTAAGCTAAAGGCAGTGTTTTTGTTGTGTTCTTTTTTCTATTTACCATTTTTTGATATAGCTGCAGAAAGTATGTTCACTATATAGAACATCTAAAATCACTATTAATTGTATTTTTATATCTTTCATCAGACTCAAATAATGTTTATTTCTGCTTACCTGGAACATTAATTGTTCATAGTCCTGTCTCCTGTTGATGAGCAAGCCACAGATTCCAGTGATAGTAATCTGAAAATATGATGCAATAAAAATCTATGAACAAGTGTTTTGAAATAGTGAAGTATAAAATCAAGAGTCCTGACATCTTCATCTTTTTTTCTATACAAGACCACAGCCCCAAAAATGCAAGTAAACACATTTATCTTTAGTATAATGTAGTTATAAAAAAGAATTATCTATAGCAGTTCTTTATTTCTAAAGATCCCAAAAAAGCAATATATATATATCATTTGTGCGAGTCTTTGACCATAAAGGTGCAATTATACTTATGTAATGAAGGAATTTTATTTGATAAGAAAATCACAAGTTGATGATTTTTTTTTCTTTAAGTGTGAAATGAAGGGGAAGGGGGCGTTCCAAGTTATAAAGGGTTTAAGGGTTGAAACATTTGAAATGTCTTGAAAACTAAGGTCTAGTTTACTTACAATAATGCCTCCCCAGATTGGAGCAGCAATGTAAGTGTAAACCAATTCGTCAGCTTTGCAGACTTTATTTACGTCTATATCGTATTCTTCGTGGGAAACCTTGCTCACACAATCATCGCTTCCATACACAATTGCACTGTATGTTACATCTCCGCAACCAAGCCCTACCAGACAAATTCCAAAGACGATCATTACCCATGACAACTGGTGAAAGGTGGAGTAAGGGAATTTTTTCCCGCTACGAAGTTCTACAAAATGAAAAAGAAAATGGAAATATTAGTGAAATATGGTTGGTTCCAAGATCTATAATCAGATGATTGTATTCAACATTGGAAAAATAGTTAGAGGAAAATCTCCTACTCATGAGGTTTAGACCTCTCCTAGGGGGCAAGGTCACATGAATGCTCTTATGATTAGTTATTATCCCATTCATGTGACTAAGCCCTCTACATGTAGTAGAGATGGAAACCTCAAGGTAGGAAATCTTCCTCAAACTATTATTACAATGACGAACAATTTATCTGAAAATACTTGATTAGGTGTGATAAAAGATCATAGTGCTCATCATTCAACATCATGAATAGAACTACATGTACAAGGCATCATCAGGCTCTCACCTAAATCATTTTGGTATTTTATAATGTCCTGGGTCACCATAAGGGCTTGCCCGCAGGTCTGAGACCTCCAGATGATGAAGACGGGCCCCTAGATTCTGATTGTTCTGGGGTCTGTAATCTTCATGGAACATTTTGAACTTTTTATGATCATTGAAGGGTAAAGCATGAAAGATTCACTTTTTCAAAGCAATTTCACAAGTTTCTCCCTTTTCTTTTCACTGTTCAACCAAGCTATTTGGATGAGACTGAGGACAGCCTTGGAAAGTGGTGGGTTCTACATTCGGTCAAATTTACTATACCTATAGTAACATTTGGTCAATGAATTTCAAAAATGTATAGAGAACAATGACATAAATGCTTCACTGATTCCTATATTACACCCTTTGCTATTCATGCCACAATTCTGACTCTTACATATTACAAAGTGTGCATATACTGTATCTGAAAGTTCTGCTCTCAAACCTATTATTGTGTTCATACACTGTATATATGCAGTTCAGGTATTTAGTCTTACATAAAGTTATGCCATATATAGTATAGCAATATTTGGACAATGTCTTTGTGGGGTAAAGGTGCAAGTCAAATGTTTCACCCTGCCCTATATCTCTGCTGTACCGTACCCTCTGGCTTATTTGCCTCTACCCCTACAAGCCCAGACCTTTTTCAGAATCATAAATATCACACGGGGCTTTAAAAAATCTGAAATAATCTGTCAAAAGCTTAAATAAAAACAGTGACTCTACCATAAGGTTTACAATTTCCATATTTAAAAGCCTTTCATTACATCACTTTTGAAAGTATTCTGGATATCAAATCTCTGATCGTGAACATTACTTCGATAGAAATCATTGAGGCTTTGTTTACTTCTTGAAGTGAATGCTTTCTCAAAAGATTACCGATGTTTGCTTGAATTACTATAACATATGCAACAAATTATGTGCTACATGTTCAGCATTCATATACATGGTAAGTAAACTTTTGGGTGTTGCCGTTTTTAAAAATGATGCAGTAGTTCTGACCTCTAACCTCTAACATATTTTCATAACTAAGCTTTTGAATATTATAACTTTAAAAAAAACTGTTCATATACCCCAACATAACAAAGTGTTCAACGACTACAGAAATCAACTTATACTTCTATTCTTTCCATATACCGTAAGCCCCCCCCCCCCCCCGAATACAGAAGAGTTTATACAATAACTTGTAATTAAATCTAACTTAGAGTGAAACGCATGACCTAGAATGATACTCTTAAGCTGGACCCAAAACAAGTTTAGAAATAACAATTAATAGATATATATAAGACACCCACAATTAAAAATGGCAGACATACTTGTACAAAATGCCAACACCCTAATGAAGTCCTGTGTGAGTCAACTATAAAATACAATTCATGTCCATACCAGCTTTTTGACTTTTAATAGTCTACTTACTTTAATTCTTAGAATGTCACAATTTAGTTCCACATTTTTATCACTATTATATATCTTCATGGCCATTAAAAAAGTAATATAGAATACAAGACTGAGTCTACCTTTCTCAAAACTTGTACAAAAGTATATTCTAAGATAACTATACAATTTAAAAATTAAAAAAAACATGCAGCAAATAAGTTGAGGCAGAAATAACAAGTACGAGAAATGCCTGTCCTTACTTCAAATGTCTTCTTTTAAAGAGAAGTATCATGTGCACAAGAGTTTTGCTGTTTTTCACTCAATTTCAGAATGTTCTCTCCCCAAAATGAAAAATTTCTGGTCCAAAAGTGACAGTTTGTTCTTTTAGAAACTAAATGTCCAGCCCATGGCATGACCTGATAGGGGGGAAAAAAGAGGCTATAACAACTATCACCTTGCCAGGATATTTTCATTGCCTCTGGTGATGAATAAAAACAAAGTTAATTATTCACACAAGTGAACAAACCCTTGTTAAGAAAAAAAAGACAACTTACTTTTAGATTTCCTGTACTTTTCCCGATACATTATCAAGACGAAAGAAAAAGTTTCCACTAACAAACTAAGAAAGTTTTTTTGCTGCTAAAATTTGAAGGACTTTCTACTGTAGCATGCCAAGCCTTTAGCCTCTTTCTGGATTTTTTTCATCCACCTTCACCGACTTTAATTTCTAAAGAAAAGCCAAAATACCTTCTCAGTCAATGAGAGATTGCTACAAAAACCTTTACCCAGTGACACATGCGTGTGTAAGACTGGATTACCACAGAGAGAATAAATATTTGATCCACAAACCATACAAGCAATCTATGTTGTGTTGAAATTAAGAAAAAGCTATTATACAACAAAATTCATAGAGCATATCGTGACCTCAATTTACATACTTTAAAGTATGTACTTATTATTCTTTATTGAGACTACAAAATGGTTGCATGGTTTTGCATACAAATGTATTTTTCTATTATTTCATAGTTTGTAAACCAATCCTATTTTTTTCTATCATACAATCATACATAATGCATTGGAATATTCTCCTAAGAGATGAAGTGCTTTTTAATATCTTGGAATTTGAAGGAGGTGAATTAAGTGTCAACTATGATATTTGATTTGGTTTTTTTTTGTTTACATATTGCCAGTACAATGATATCTACTGAAGCCAAATATATATATACTTTTACTATCCAAAGCATGTCATGGAAGTAATTGAAAATATGACATGTAACAAAACTCATCATAAAATTTTCCTATCCATTATATCAAGCCTAGATCATCTATCTTGACCATTGGTCATTCCCACTAGGCAGGTTTGACTCCTTCATCTTTGGCCTTTCTGTCCATCCTATGTAAGTATGGCATTTAAAGTGTTGTTCTAAGTGGGTCATGACATTCTCAAAATCTCTTTGGTTGCATAATCATTGCCTTCAATAAGGTGTCTAATATCTTAGTCACATGCACAATGGCTTTTTAGCCCAAATATTCTAAATTGACAATAGAAAGTTATTTTCCCCTAATGGCATAACTTTTGATATGTAAACAATCATTGTGTATAGAGTGTATAACCCTGGACATAAAAGCCATAATATCTACATGTATGTCAAATGTTACAAATATTTTTGTTCATTCTTTAATTTTAAATGCTTATTTTTTGTTATCTTAAAATTCACAGACACAGAGCCTTCTATATCATGTTTATAATTTTGCTACAAATGGTGTAGAGATAAGTACATCTGTGGAATTAGCATTACTTCATTCAATGGAATTAGCATTGCTATTTATCTACAAAAAGATTTGTACCTAAATCATTTTAAAGAAAGAGAATTATGCGCATTTGCAAGAAGAATTGAATGCAAAACTTGATCAAAATATAATCTCCATATTTCTCATCAGGGCCTCCCAAAAATACGTAAAAAGTAACAACCCAAACCCAAAAACTATGCAGCCTTTAGCAAAAATATCTAGTTGTTTCTGAACAAAATTGCTTACGGTGTAAACTAATCAAGTTGACTATTTTAAGTGAAAATCATGGCCATTGGTATTCATCCAAAAAGAGTCCATGCCGCAGTCAAGCATATATAATCCAGGATGCCTCCAGGATATCACAATCCTTTACAAATGTTAACCAAAGAACACTGGACACAAGAGTATCAAGTGTTTGTTGTAGCATATTTTATATTGCATTGTACATATTTGAGAAGATTACAACAAAAAAAGGAATGGTTATCTTAGACAACTTAAGAGTAGTCTATCACAAAATGACCTGGTGACAGTGTATAAAACCATAATCTTACCCATGGCAGAGTATGCATGCTGTGTTTGGAACCCAGGCCTTTTAATAGGGGGATTCAAACACTCTTGAACAGTTGCAGAAAAGGGATATGAAAATTATTGACAATGAAACTAAATACATTGATGCAATCACCAAATTAAAAATAATGTCCCTTGCCAATAGGAGGAAGACACTAACATCAGAAAAAAACAAAAAAAAGCAAACTTTATCTACTACCTGAAAAAAAAAAGAGTCCACCTATTTCCTTCATAGTCTTTAAAATCCCAAGAATTAGAAATGAATGTTGCAAAAAAAGCTTTAGTATTCATTGCCTGATGCATTATATCAAATGACGGGTTTCTAATTAATCTGGTATTCTCTCTGTAGCAATTGTAAACATCAGCTTTAGGGCTGCTAGTTCTGTATCTGTTTTTCAATGAATCTAATAGTATGGTTGTATACTAATATTTTAAAGCATAATGTGATCAAACCAGCTGTCCACAAAGATACAGACAATCCCCCAAACCAGAGGTTCTAGGAGCAAAAGATGGGTGGCCCTGGGATAAAAATCCTGTCATGTTGGAGCAGTTGGCTCACAGGAAAATCCTTTTCAATATTGTATTTTATAGCAAAGTATATTATGTTGTAAATATATTTTGCACAAAGGCTGATTCATCTTTTTATATTCAAAAGATGCATTGGTTGTGTATAATTTTGGTCATGATCTATTAACTTCTGTTTTCTTTGACAGATAGCAACTGCCAGCTCCATCAATCTCAAATAGACTAACCTTTATAATGAAACCAACAAAAAGAAAATTGGGGGGGGGGGGGGGAAACATTTTTTCCATAAAAATAATGTTATCGAACTAAAAAAGCAATTTACAAAACAAATTCATCATTGTTTGAATAACTTCCATTAAGCTTGAGGCTTTAACATTTTAATGCTTGTTACATGTTTTGGGCAACAAATTTACTTTATATATTTCATCAGAAATAGTATACGTTGAAGTCAAAGTTGGGGTAAGGGGGAGGGGGGGTAAGGGGGAGGGGGGTAAGGTGGGAGGGGGGTAAGGAGGGGGGTAAGGAAGAGGTTGCCTAATGGGTTTTCAGAGAACTAATCAAGAAACCTATGGAAACAAAATGATCTAGAGTTATTCCAATATGGATTTGTTATATTTTCATTTTGGAAGCTAGAAAAGACATGTGATTAATGAGAAAAATGAAAATTTTACTGTATCAATTATCATCTTGGTATCACCACTTTTATTAATACCATATCGCATTCTTGATCGCCAACTTCCTTTCAGAAAATGAGACATCTTTAAAATATTCACATAAAGTTTACAATCAATATTTTTCATGTGATGTTCCTTCTAAGCAATAAATGCTTTTGATATAAGTTTTCAGATGTTTATGGTTTTGGTCATTTCCGTCTGGGGAAAAAACAGCTTTTGATACACTGCTTCATGCTATTGACCTTTGAGTTATGAGATGTTTACGTAGCTTGGTCAGTCACTTTCATGGTTAAACAAACTCGCTACAGTCTGCTATACCCCGGTGAATCTTGGGACAAAATCAAAACAGTTACCTATATGAACTTAGCACTGAAGGAATGAACCACCTATTCCTTTGCATAGGTTTCCCTTTTTCCCAATATTTCCTTATTAGTAGCATTTAGCAGAATCAACTATCACTGGGGATCCCCAATCTAAATAAAGGCATGCCATGTACATGGGACACGCCTGACAATGCCTGACACAAGGATTAAGATAGATCCGTATCAAGATTTTCATAAAGGCAGCTCTTAATAAAATGGCAGTTACATTTTCTTCTACTTGGAAAAAGGGCACTTTTATGGGGCCCACTGCTGCCACAACCCACTTTCATGGAGATTTTTTTTTGAGGGGGGAAAGGGCACTTTATTCCAGTAAGGGTGTTCTTTTGACCCAAGAACTTCCTTGGCTGATCATGGGCATGTCCAGAGACAATGATCTTGAACAACCCAATTTCTAGGTGCTTGCATTTGTTTTGTCTAGGACTGTATAATTATGTGTACTACAATAATTTAGGTTAACAATAGGATATTTTCTCACCAAATTTTCTTGTGACTTTATTGGCAAGCAGGCAGGTCAAGCAATGCTTATGATCTAATAATTACTGAACCATAGCACTTTGAACAGGTCTGATAAATTTGTATTGGACTTGCAAAACTACACTATGATTTCACTTTAATTTACCAAAAAAGTTAAATGAAACAAATTATTTACTAGGCATATAATCTGAAAAATACAGCAGATCAAACACAATACATAGTTAGTCATCTAATGTTTCCAAGAATATTAGAAAAATAATATTCAAGACTTTTGCTTTTCCCACACAAACTCAGAATACAGCTAATTCAATTGTGTGTTTGGACCGTTTGAGACAAACCAAAATCTTTTCAAATACTGAATATTTTTCTGTCTAGTATTCGCAAGAAACATATACAATACTCAATAGCCATTTGAAAAGCATAAATTTGCTTTTGTTAAAAGCTCACAGGCAAACAAACTTTTCATTCAAGTTTATGATCATAGATTTTGAATGATAACTTTGTCCCATTTTCATTTGTAATTTTACAGTATATTGGGTCATCACAAGGGCCATTAGTTCAATAAACATAGCAGTACCTCTAGATATGTTCAATAACATTTCTACAAAAGAGTTTATACACATTTGTCTAAGCTTCTCCACGAATGTTTTTTTACAGTGCATGCATTTGGCTTGACAAATTCAAGCAAACAAATATATTTAAATATGTAATGGACACAGTTAAAATTTTAAACCTTGAAAACATATTGATATTTTTAGGGATATGAAGAGGTTGGACTATTGATAATGTCTTGATAAACATAGAATATTTTAAGGCAGATTCATCTGGCCAGTTTCGTTCTATTGTCAATGTTCAACTTGGATTTGGTTCAAGAATAATCACAAAAATTAACCTCTCAAAACGAAAAATAGACAAAAATATTATGAACAGTAAGGACAAAAATATTAGCAGTTTCATTAGCCTTATTTTGGTGCAACAATCTTCAAAGTACTACATAAGGGTGTTACTGTATGAGAAATATATGGTTTCCATCAATTTTCAGGACATTGTGAAATATCCAGTAAACTTCCCAAAATGAATAACTGAAGCTTTGTTTACAGGTATTTTGTATTCACATTTGTCCATATCTCTCTTTGAAAAAAGCTTCCTCTACTTGTTTAATATCTATAAAAAGATCATAAAGTTTTCAAAGACCAAAATTCCACCACAGTCAATCATGGCTACATGATAATGGCTTTGGTGTCAAGAATTTGAAGAAGGTAAATTAGCCTTGAAATTATGTAATGGTAGAAACTCCACGTCTTCAAAAGGAAAGTTTCAAGGAAGTAATAAAGAATATCAAAACACTTTACCTTGTATGCTTGCCATCCTGTCTGGCCTTGTGTAGTTGTTGTATCCCTTCAAATGTTGGAGACTGTTTGCTGAAAAAACCTTACACACACTAACCTAGACAATCGAAAAAGGGGCCACCCTAAAACTAGATAATACAAAAGGGGTAGACATACGTAGAGTGTTAAAACCAGCTTTGCTCTTAAAGACACAAAACTTGTTTGATAAACAGCAAGACCATGTATGAATGAAATGCTTGACCGGATCTTTTGAATACAGATATATTCAGGCACAGGCAAATTCAAAGACAAAGAGCCAAATCCCCTATTTAAGGGTCCTTTTCTAAGGTCAAATTAACTTGAATAACATTTCTTTTCTGATTCATTTGATATATTTTTTTAATTATCAATAGCTGTGTTAACAAGACTATTCCTTTGACAAACTCTCAGAATTACTATAATGTGACTGACTATTTATCACAATATTTCTTTTTACCATTAAAAAGCATTTTGCTTTGGCAAATGAACATACTGTCAGACATAGATGAACATAAGTTTAATAAAATAAAATAAAAGAGATTTATATCAAGGCAGTCAAATATTAAGTCTACTTTGAATATTCTAAAATGTAGCTCCAGGGGAGAAAAAAAGAATCTGACATGTCAGATGCATGTTTTATGTATACTGAACAAAAATATAAACACACCACATTAGATGTCCATGTCAATTAAACAGGGCTATTCTGAATTGCCCAATTTTTCATATTTGGGACCTTCAGTAAAAGTTTTATCCATTCCATGAAGAAATAATGCTTTTATCCTAGAATTCTAGGAAAAGTTAAGATATGATAAATCGCCCAATCTCCAAGAAATCAAAGTTCCCAGAAAGAAATGAGAATGTAAGTCCTACAGGCATATTTTCTGGGTCAGGGACAAGAAAAAACCATCATAAAATGCAACAAAATTTGCAATTATGTAACAAAACAACCTCTAAGATGTAAGAATGCTCTTGACCGCAGGATACATTTGAGTAATCCAGCTTCAAGAAACATCGAGCAACTCCCTTTAGTATTCCTGGGAGGAGTGGAATGATATTCTACAAGCTTTCATTGTTTGGTGAATTCCATGTGAAGAAGATGAAGAGCACTGCGTACTGCTAATGGGGGACACACTAGGTATATATAAGATGTCTTATAGTGATTGAGAGCTCTTCTGACAAGTTCTTTTCCTTGATACATAGATGTAATTTTAAAACCGTGCTTTAAACAGATATTTCTACAATCAGATATCATAAACTTGCTGTCTTTAAATTTACCACAACAATTTTCATGGTTGAAAACCCCTCAATGAATTATCAACATATAACTGAACTACTGGACCGAGAACGGTGACACTTGATGCACAGAGGGTCTTAGGGTGCTTACAGTATATATGTGATTTACATGAGACCAAAGACCACAAAGCTGCCAAACCAGTTTCTTATGTTGCAAATATATGTCAAAGCAAGCTGTCTTTCTATCAAATGGTGAATAAAAAGACACTAATAACTTGAAATTAGAAATATTACTTGTCCATTGAATGGAATACAATAAAAACAAGCAAATTCTCATTAAAATGAAAATATATCATACAAAAAATAAAGTATAGTTAGTGACTCAACTGTTTACTCATGAATTGAAGCTAGATGTTTATAAAGAAAGTGTTCTTTTGTTAAAGACAAGGCTTGCGCTTGCTATAGGATGTACATTTTTGATAACAAACGTAGGTGGAGTAAGTTCTATAGGTCAACACATGACTAATAACATTTATGTGGGAACAAATAAGTAAAAGTGTTAACTACCCAATAACTATAAAAGTTCTTTTGGTAAACATTTTAGAGCCTGGATATACTATCAATTTCAAAGTCTAATTTTCAACCAATTTGTCGTTTGTGAACTTGATATAATCCATTGAGTGACCAAAGGTAACTGTAATTCCAAGGGGTGAGGGTCTATTTGCAATTTTTAACATCCACTGGCAGATGTCACAAATAATCATTTTAAATAAAAAAATATGATATGAAAGTATGTATTTTTGGCTTTCTAAATTGTTTTATAATACTTAATACTTTTGGGTTTCTAAAATTGTTAATACTTATATTATGATTAGCAACAAGAGCATGTAGCTAGTACAAGTAGCAAAAAGCTGATAAAATGTTCCCTGTTGTGATAAATCAAATTGGTTGATATGAATTTTACACATTGATGAATGACATCACAGACCAGTATTGAATGATATTCTAGGAGTTTTACTTTTAGTTACTACAAGTTTACTTCTTCATGTACTTACAAATACTTCTTCAAATATTACAGCCAGTTGCTCTACATAATGCATCATATCTAATTTAATAAGTGTTCTGATGGTGAAAATTCAGCCTGTAAATCAACTTTGAAATAAATCAAGTTAACATGACTTTCAGAGCTATTATTTTATTATATTTTTATAAATTATCAGTTGGCAATGGATTGTTATTATCTGTCCTCGAGTTTACCAAAACTTGTTCAACCTGAACAATTTCACTGAATATTTGTGTCTGTATACAACATGTCACCTTACCTCTACCCAAAGAACTTAGTTGATCTACAGACTAATTAGTTCTGTGTAAGAGATGTTTTTGCAATGTGACAGGCATGTTGTTACTCAAAACACATACAATATGGGTTTTTTCCCAGTCCAAAGATAACATGAAACTATCATAGCAATGTTTACTAATGATTCAAAATTACATTTTTCAAAGAAGTTCACCATAACATACTGCAATATTTTTTATAAGGAACTGCAAGAGACCTTTCATTCTTTCCTTAACAAAAATTCTTGTTTACCCATATATGGTTACGTCATTCAAAATAAAATGATGTCACAAGGTGTTTTGTTGCTGTTTTTTTACACGGATCAATACACACAAGTGCCATTTCATGTGTACACGCATGTTTACCATTTTCAAAACATATGCCTTTCTATCAACTTATACATACATTATACAATACTATAGTCAAAACACTACTGTAGTTTTGTTACATGTTTTGAAAGTCTGAATAGACATGATCACTTCCTACATGTAAATGACAGACGCTTCATCAAAACTTCCTTTTTTTCATAAATTATATGAGAAGTGATGATATATATGTATAATGGCATGGCAACAGAAAAAAATATCCATGAAAGTTTTTGCTAATTAGTACAATTTGAACAAGCTTTAATATCTTTGTCAGCTGATTCTGAAAATGGTTATCTTTTGGGTGGTCACTTATATGTGATGTACATTGAAATGAAGTGCACCAAATTAATATATTGACTTATATGTAAAGGGTTGTATTCTATTTGTTTTCTTCAAAATTACACGGAGCTGGCCTGCAAATATGCTTTTAAAATTACACCCATTTTATTTCAAAAAATGTAGGCTATACCATTTCAAATCAGTACCATTTTAGTAAGGTCTGTTGTTCAATAACAAATTTACAAAAGATATCAGGGTACATTGTGATCTAGCTTTTCATTTCTCTAGTTTCAACTTCTTCTACATTTTCAGTTTCAGTCACAGAACTTTGGTGATAATATTCTTGCACTTCTTTTGATAATAGAGCAGGGGCACCAGAAAGAAGATCAATTCCAGACCCGCTTTTTGGGAATGCAATCACATCACGAATACTATCTGAACCACACAAAATTGCTACTAGTCTATCAAATCCTAGGGCAATACCTCCATGTGGTGGAGCGCCAGTTTTCAACGCATAAAGGAGTGGTTTAAGTGGGGCAGGATCTACATTCAAGATATGTTCTAGGATGTATTCCTGGAGCTGCGAATCATGATTTCTGATTGAGCCTCCTCCAATTTCTTCCCCGTTTAAGACCAAATCAAAATGTTGCCCCAACACTGCTCTAGGGTTCTCATAGATCAAATCTTTACTCTCTGGCTGAGGAGCAGTAAATGGGTGATGAGCAGACTCGATACCTTCTGTGCCATCTTCTTTCGGAAGAAACAAAGGAAAATCTTCAACCCATAGGAATTCATATGGTTTATCACTGTCGTACACTGCTACTCCTCTACTGTGTAGTGTTCTTGCAATCAATACTCTAATTTTCCCTAGCATCTGACATGCTTCATCATTTGATCCAGCAGACAGATAAACCAGGTCTTCAGCTTCAATGTTCAGTGTTGCTTCCAAGTTTTTCACTGAATCGTCACTGAATTTTTTGGAGATGGATTTATGAAGTTTCCCTGTTTGAGAGTCTATTCTTACATTGGCATACCATGATGAATTTACACTTCCCATATCCTGACATAATTTATCTATTGCATTCTTGTCTGCTTTACTCAAATGTGTATCTGCCTTTTTAAAATTCAGAGCCATAACAGAATAACCATCAATGTCTTTACATTTGTTCAAAGGATCTATCACAGAAGATGTAATTGAATCTGTTACATTTTGTAATTTCATTCCAAATCTTCTATCAGGTTTGTCTATTCCATATTCATTAATGGCATCAGAGTACTTCATTCTTGGAAAAGGAACTGTGATTTCTCCATTTTCTTTGGGCCAAGAATGACTCAGAAGCCCCTCAATAAGGCCTTTGATATCATCATGTGTAACAAAAGACATTTCTAAATCAAGCTGTGTAAACTCTGGTTGTCTGTCCGGTCTTGTAGCTTCATCCCTGTAACAGTGAGCAAGCTGCATGTATCTGTCCATACCCCCAACCATCAGCATTTGCTTAAATTGTTGTGGACTTTGAGGGAGTGTATAATATTTTCCAGGCATTGAAGTTGGTACTACAAATTCCCTAGCGCCACCTGGTGTTTCTCTGAATAGAGTAGGCGTTTCAACATCAACAAATCCATTTTGGTTGCAGAGGTAGTCCCTCATCTTCATAGTTAACATAGATCTTTTTCTCAAATTTTGTTGCAATTCTTTTCTTCTAAGGTCTACATATCTATAATAGCAAAGGTAAGAATGACACACTTGAATAAATAAAGCGGAAACAACAACAGCAATACAATACAATACTATACTACAAATCAAAATATTTAGCACTATTTGATCTTTTCTATTGACATTTAAAAAATGTCTTCTCATTCTCAAACCTTGACTTTCTGGCTTTGATTGGATGCTTGTGGCCGTTTAGGAATGTAGTTAACATTTGAATACAGAGGAGGATTATGAGGAATTATAGTTGACATTTTCTTCATACCTATTCACATAATATTGCATTGTGTAAGACCAGTAAAATCTACATGTTATATTCCATAACCAGCATGGTAACAAATCTATCATATCAGTTCGAAGCCATGCAATATAAAATGTAAAATGTAAAAAGATTCAGAATCGTTTTATATTTCCGAGATATCTGAATCAATAATATCCTGAGTGGATTAAAATGATCAAATCACCTGTATTTCAATCTGAGTGCTTCGCCAACTTTGTGAAACTCGTATGGATGGAATGGAAGCTCTTCACACTTATTCACGAGTTCAACATTAGTAGCCTCAACTTCAATTTCACCTGTTGAGAATCTCTTATTTTCTTGGCCTTTCGGTCTTGGATTCACAGTACCTATTATGACAAAAGAATAGAAATTACATTCTGTAAAATAAGTAAAAAGGATTTTGAAAATATGGAGGCGAGATTTCCATTTGCTGGTCACTAGATCAAATAAAAGTTTATTAGTGTTATGTAAAACTAAAACACTCTGTTATGCCTGGAGTTAGGGTTATCATTATATTCAGATTTATAGTACAATTTGCTTCTATTGGCTAAAGAACATGTACACTTATTCTTAATCTTACAAGTTGTACAATTTATACTTGTAGCTGGCATAGCTGTGGTCTGACAGTGATGTTATTTTCAATCTATCTACAAAATAAGTTTTTTGTTTTAGTTTTGAAGATTTCATTCACCACTATTGTACATATTTCATAACATTGAATCTATATACTATAGTTATATCTATGAGAATGAATACATCATGATAGCTTGAACTCACCTTCTATTTTGACAACAGATTCCAGTGACAGTCTTGATAAGTCATCTTTTCTATGAAGAGATTCAGGGACGACAACTTGTGTCAAACCATAAGAATCTCGAAGTATCAAAAATTTGTCCATCCTCTGGTTCTGAACCCAACCATATATTGTCACCTTTTCACCCAAATTCTGGAGATTTAGTTCACCACACGTATGGGTTCTTTGGCAAAACTTACTACTTGACGGTAAACGCAAAATACGTTGAGTGTTCAGTGAAAAGTTTCTTGAATGGGATACATCCAAGTAGTGAGAAAGTCGCCGGGTCATAAAAAGTTTTGTGAAACAACGTGTTCCCTTCCAGATTTCCATCGTTGCAAATGTCTCTAATAAGACTGTGAAAATAAATTCCCTCTATGTTATCTGTAATAACAGTCGTTTATAGCATGACTTCTCCTGATTAGTCAAAAGTATTTTTCATGAATGTCAAACTGGAATACACATGTCATAATCTTCCTCTGGGAAAGCCCTTTACCTGTTACCTTGGCGTACAGAATTTCTATTTTTAGCCCTTATCGCAAGAGCCATGTTTCGCATTGCAATATGGGAAATGGGGATTTCTGTAGGTACTTGGTAACTGAATGCTGACGCTTGTTTGCCACAAGATGGCAACTGTGATCCATGAACCCAATCTGTCACGTTTAGGTGCTTTCCAATGCATTTATTTACTTACTATGGAAACAGATTATAAAAGTTCACAACTTGTTCAAATACAAAATAAAATCACTGTGTATCGTTCAGGATTATATTGGATGAGTGAAAAACTAATGTGATTAGAATATGGAATATCCAAGGGGAATTGCTTTATCTATATTTCTTTTATTTGTTGGTTCATCACTTCTTTATTGGATCTTCTGGGAAGAGTCTATGACTTTTTCACGTGGTATACAAATTGATCAGTCGACTTTTGAAAATATTTACCAAGGTAAGAGACATGGTATAAAATACAAAGCTTAAAAATTGTAATTCATGTTGTTGGATCTTTTTTATGTTAACCATAATATTTCATCACTCATATATGTGACATCTTCAGAGGCATACATTAATGTGTACTTTTAGATAGATTGGCACTTTTGTGAATTAAGGATTAGGAAGGGTTGACAAGTTGAACAATCTTTTGTTTCTTTGCCATTCTTTTATCTTTTCTATCATATATTTTTATATCTCTGATTATTACCCCAAAATCACTCAACTTGATGTTGTAAAAAAAGGTAAACAAAATAGTGGTTTAAAAGAGAGACTAAACTTTTTTTATGCACTGTGTGAAATGAATTTTATTTCAAAGCTTTCGAGCTCCTCACGAGC
>JAVSBT010498519.1:9904-20064 GCA_033118115.1 Pharyngocirrus eroticus
ATGAGTACAATCAGATCATGGTATCACCTGAGATTATTGTATGTTTCTCTTATTTAACCAATCAATAACAATAATACTAGTCAAAAGTTCAAAATTGTTTCAATATATTACACTAGTTAGATGAATCTTCATAAATCAAAGTTCAAAATTGTTTCAATAATACACTGTTATGAACAAAGATGTATGATGCCTTCAGAATTAGAAAATGGCTGAACACTGTGTATTCAATATGTGGTATATTTTGAAGAAGAAAATAGTATAGTTCAAGAACTATAATGTGATTTGTCAGAAAAGTTTAAAAAAAGCCCTTTCTTAGTAATATAAACATACAATAATTAATTAATTAATTAATTAGTTAATTAATTAATTATCATTGAAATATATCAAATTGTTTGTAAGTATATCAAACACTTACTTAAACCTATAGCAGATCAGACAGGTGTACTCACTAAACAGGTTAACTGGATCTTATTTGTTCTATCAAAGGATGACAACTTGTGGTCAATCCTCAATAGAAGATCTAAACAGAAATAGATAATGATCCTAACCACCCTCCACCCCCACCCCCTCTGCTCCCTAACAGTTACTTTGTGTGCTATCAATCCATGTACAGGTATGACGTAGATGGGTATAGATTTATCTTGACATTTGAATCTTCCTATTTTTATCTCTAGTAATTGGTCTTCTTAAAGTGAGTGCAACCAGCTATTTGACTTGACTATTTGAATGACAGAAAAAAAGTTTCAAAGAAAAAATGAAAATCCGACAAAATTTGATTAATTAAATGTTGGGGGAATATCAAGTTCATAGATGCAAACTTGTATCATTTGTGTTAATAAAATATTACATTTCATCACATTTGTTTCAAGAAATAACTTAAAATAGTCTTTATGTGACTTATGGATGCAGCAAAGGTCAAGGTCAAACTTTGAACCCTTCATTCTTCTGCACTGAATCACAATTACATGCATCCATGGTATTAAAGCACTATAGATGAGAAGAGACTATCAATAAAACCTATATCTCTAACATCTACAGTATGCAGTGTTTTCAGCCTGCCATCTGTTGTAATACAAACATCAAATGATACAATTATTTGTTTTCAAACCAGCAACAACTGTGATTTCAAGAATTTCATAAAATGTAGATGTTTGTGTATTGTGATTTGGATCCTAATGAGCTCATCAACTTTGACATTGAGTAGTACCCTCATATATTGAATTATCTGATTACATTCTTAGAAAAACAAAAAGTGATTTTAGTGTTGTGAGTGATATCAAGTGATAACATGGTGTCAACATTTGATTTAATGGTATCAATATATCACAATTTTGCACTGCTTTCTGCCACCAATCAACACTATTAGTGAAAAAGAACATTAATTAGTGATGTATAGACACCAATAAATCTAGTCTATACACCATTTTGCCACTAAAATCACTAACAACACTAAATGTCACTATATTTTTCCAACAGTGTGTAATTCACAATAATAAAATGTTACGAAAATATCACTCAGTTGGATCTCAAGCAAACGATTTTGGATACTTCTATCACTTTATTCTAGAGCAAGAGTGAAATTTAGGTGACAGACTTATTTCTGGAATTAAAATAATGATTCTCTTTAGACAATCCTTGTATTGTCTTAAAAGTCTGATTTGTGACCAATTAAAAGAAATAACTGCTTCAGTATCAATGTAATTTATAAACAAAGATACAAAAAAGATCAGAAAATAGAATTAAACTAATGAGACTCACCAGAAAAGTTATCTAATGAAGCATAGATCTTAATCCATTCATGTTGAACATGATTCAATTCTTATCTTTGAAAAAACAATCATTTTAGAAATGCCCTGACTTTGATCTTGAGTTGCACACAAACAATTTATGATTATAATTTTTTGGCAGAACCTAGTTGTTAGTGAAATTCATTCATAAGATTCACCAATAATCCAAGCATTTGTATTATTCAATTTTTCTTGCCTGAAGCGACTGCAGGAAACTGAATTAGATTATCACACAAAGGTCAAGAGCAAACCAATCATATGTATTAATCATGAGTGACCAATACCATGGTCAAAATTGAACCAAAAATCTGATTAAGTGTAACACACAATCAGTCTCTAAGAATATCATGTTTGTATCTCACAGATTTTTCAAATGCCAACCCTTATTTATGAGCCCAAGGTCATGCTATTCTGCTACTTCATTATCTGTGCTCATTCATTTAGACCTTTAAATTAACATTCTGTCTTGGACAGAGGTCAGCCAAAACACCTAGCTTTGAGAACCTCTTGTGATATGTCCCTGTGTTTAAAACTATAAAAAAAGAAGGAATATTTGGCATAAGTAATTGGCTCAGCCAGCCAGCAACATGTTTCAGTCTTTTTGGTATCTTCACGTTACTTAGACTACACTCAGCCCTTTAGGTCAAAACAATGAATTGGAGCAAGGTGTATGAATTCTGATGGAATATGCACCAAGGTCTTTTGTTGCACAATTAACACTCTATAGTCCTCTATATTACTAGCCTAAATGTATGTAAACAACACTACAACATTTTTGATTGATTTTGTAGCCCACTTTTAAAATAAAAGCCAATTTGTGAAGAAAAAAATGATCAATAGCAAAAAAAGGGCCCAGCCTCATCCATCGACCAACTCATCAATTGGAAGGGCCTAAATATGAAAGGAGACATTTTTTATGTTTGGTACCAACGTAAGCAAAATAATTGTGGAGCCTTTCATTTTGTCTGCTGTGGCGCAATTGGTTTTAAGGGGAAATCCTTTAAGTTTGTATACAGGAACAAGCCACTTCAAAATAAAAATTGTTAGGTAAAACAACCACTACAGAAAGCCTACATATGTATATACTTCAAACTATGAGAGCATGTTCTTGCTATTCCATCTTTCATCAGCTACTTGAAGTCATGTTATGTAATTATTTATCTGTTTGACTCAGTGAGAAATAAAGTTGTATACTTAATCACAAAAACAATGATAGCTCTGTGCTGTGCTCTATATCACATTTAGTTCTGACTTTGCTTAACCATGCATTGGGAAAACTTTATACCATCACAAATCAAGAACAGAGCTAATTAACAAACAAGGTTGGTGAATCCACAGTGGAGATCATAAAAAAACTGAATTTATGTAATGGAGGGGGCACAGCTTCTCTGATAAGACTGACAAAAAGCATCAAATGATAGATTGATTGTTGCCATAAAAAATTCTTGATCTCTTTACACTCAACCTTCAAGCAATGACATTGTGTAACTTGACCTTGGGATCATCTTTAAACCAAAATCACATTAAAGAGTCGCACCAATGCCAATCTAAAGCTTTTAAAACTACATTATTTCATAGAGTTCACTGTATTATTGAACAGAAGTATTTCATTTCTAGAAACCACTGATTTCCCTAGAAATAACAGCTTCAATGATAAGTTTGACTGGAGTTATATCTTCTTATTTTGTTATTCATGGAAGGACTTTGTTCCGTTCTCAATCCCACCTACACCTTTTTTTACCAGATTAAAAAAATACCAAAAACTGTTTAGCACTTGATTTGTAGAGCTAGATTCATCAAGCCATTTTCCAAATGAAGCATCGTCTGCTTAAACCTGTTAGAAAAACTGAAATTCTAGGCTAGAATTTACACCATAAGAAGACATCATGATAGGATTGGCCCCTACGTCTGCAAACATGTCATGAACTTAATCATGAGACTCTGTTAGATTGGATGTCTGCTAGGAATGGAAGGGCTAATTTGTAACCAAGAACTTGACCATGGGCTGCCTCATACGTAGTAAAACAACCTAATTTTTGTAGCCTAGAATGCTACTTATTTCTGTGAGGTTTTCTAATGCAAAAATCAACAGGTTGTCAGATTGGCAATTAATTTCAATTGATTACACCTACAGAAAGTATCAAATGAAAAATGTCACATGATTTTTTTAAAGTGAACCTGGTCATCTAAATTATACTGTATCTGCTCATTGCTTTTTAAAACAATCATGTACAAAAAGATAAACACTCAAAAGTATTTCCAAGAAACTATTATCTTTTTTTTATTCATCTTTTGATAGTACTCTATACTCTATAACAGATGTCAGGAGATTAAAAATAAAGAAGTGTAAGCTGTCCAGGATAAGATGTAATTCCAAATATTTACACATGATTTTTGTCTCAAAGAAAAATAAAGTCTCATATCTTATCACATTTTTTACCATTTCAAACATCATCATGAAAGATTCAACAATGTGAAAAAATATCTCCAAAGCTAAAGCTATTCCACAGATAATCCTTCAGTCAATTTGATCAGTTCACACAAGATATAAAAAGTCTTTTTAGCACATCACTGGGATAGTTAAATCCCTATTCCAGTTCAGTCTGTTAGACTATGGTTGAAAGTTTCCTCCATAAGAAGTCAATGTGGTGCTTTAATCTTGATTCAAATTCCACACCAATACTTGGGTGATACTTAAGAGCACTGATTACTTAATGTTTCATGGGGCTTTTCACCAAAAATCAATGTACCCAATTTCATAATTTCCTGTCGCTGCAGGCTCTTTTTTTCTGTTTTATCAGACTCTTGGAAATCAACACTGAGAAATGTCCCATCTCTTATGATTACTGCATCTGAAATTCATTAGGGGCACAAAGGGAAACAAGAGACGTAAAGAGACTTTTCTAGATCGTCACAACAAGTAACCTCAACATTGCTTGACTATTGAGAGGACTTGGGTAAATTTAACGAGGTGAAATCTATTTCATTTCATCTCATGATAGTCTGGGAAAAAAGGGTCAAAAGAAATAAGAACTTTTCGAGGTTAACGGTGGAACAATTTGATGGTGGGCGGATCAATCTTAGCTATTTAGATGTCTGGAAAGGAAGACATGAACTTCCCTACAGGAAAGAGAAAAGGTTTGACTTCAATAAAAATAACATCACACTTGGGTTTTTTTGGTGACACTTTTAGTTAATGGTAAATATAGGAAAAATGGTAATGCATTCACAAAATGCTCCCCTATGCACAGTAATGATTCCCCATAACGTGTTACTTATTTGTAAGCTCCCAAACTATGCCATTCAAATTGTACTGTTTCAAAGAATAAAATGTTTTTCCAAAAGAAAAAATATAGCATGATAAATATAGTTAAACTAATTATTCAATAATAGAACAATTGCGCAAAGATTTTGCATAAATCTCAATCAGGAAAAATAAGTATTACAATGTGTGATGCCCACATGTTTTCTATGATGTATTTCTACCAATTCAAGGCTCTTAGACTATGGATATTAGGCATTATTAGAAAATATCCATTACCCTAAGCCTGAGGTAGGTTTAATTCAATGCTCTTGATCCCCATTGAAACATACTTTCCATATTTAATGTCACAGTATTGACATTATTAATTTTACTCAAATAATGACACCTTATACACAGTGTATGTATGGATATTCATTAATTCACATATTAATGAAAATATTCATGTTAAACATTTTTTATATAATACCTAATGCAATGAGATAATTCATTATTAAACAACATGGACAATTTAATAGCAAGCCTTGAAGGTCTACAAGCCGAGCCATACTTGAAACAGTACTAGTACATAAAAGGCATATTCTTCATCAATCAAGATTAACCATTCACTATTCACTTTTTTACCAAATCATATTGATATGAAACTTGTCATACAGATATCTGCCCCAAGAATAACAAATAACTTACTCTCCTGACTGGATGAAATGCTAAAAGAATCCACTCTTGTCACTTCCTTTAACATGACCTATAGAATTGATATAATGTCCAATGGAGGCCTCTTGAAATGGGTCTATCCTTAGGCCTAATGCTTCCAATGTGAACCAAAGCTGTTTTTCAGATATTGCTGGCTACAGATAGAGACTAGTAGATTGTCACTAGGTTTTACTAAGTACTATCTAGCAGCACAAGAAGCCATCAAACTTGATCTTTGTCTTATCCAAGACAAGACTTTGTCACAAAATGGGAAGTCATAAACCTTTTAATAGCTGAGATATTTAAAGGAATGCAAAACATAAAAACATAAGATATGGAAATGAAAGCGACTGACTTGAATTTAATACTAGATATAAATTTTGAGTGATTTAATCATTAAATGAACTTTCAAAATAATCTTATTCTGACATGATAATTAATTGATAACATAAGTGTAGTCACAATGAGTTGTAAGAAGGTTTTTACAAACTGTTTTTTGGTATTATTAAGTCATATAGTATCAGTCACTTATCAATATAAGTAGGAGTTTGAAACTACAATGAAATCAGAGTCCTAGGTGTTCATGGTTTAAATTACAGTAATGATATCTCTACGATTCAAGATTACAATGACTTTATATTAAAGGATGGTGACTCATAAAGCTAGCTGATCTTCCATGGGGCTCCAGTGTGGCCCTCAGTTATTCATACATTCATCACTTTAGTAGATAGAGGGCTGTCCCCGCCACTAAAGCAGCTGCTCTTCATTAAAGTATGACAAGCATTCTTTAGGGTGTTATCACTCATAGATAGGCAAAGCTTTCATTTGTTTGTTCATTCATTCATTCATTCATTCATTCATCAGACATGATCTACTCACTTCAGAGAACTAATGTTTATTTTATTTCTAAATCTGTCCTCCCTTTTAAGCCATGGTTAAGATCACCTTCTACTTAAACTCTTAATGATATTATAATCTCTCTTGGGATGAACCACTAAGAGTTGTGTTAGCTTCTTCTCACCTTGAAAACATTTACAGAAAATATGAAATGTGTTTTAAATTATTCATGTACCTATTCCAAATAGTGTAAATCTTTTATCTAAGGTGCATGACAAAACTATTATGTTATGAATTTCTAAGTATACATGTATATTTGGTTGTTTAAAAGGTTAACAGTGAGTATGCCTACTGTAATGATATTGTATATTACTAGATTGTAACACTAAATTCATTGTTGGTGCCTCAATAATATGACTAAACAATTGAAACTAGGTCACTAATGCTAAACAAGAAATTAAAAGGGTTGTTTATAGGCTCTGGGGGAGAAGGGATGTAATATTTGTTGATTAATCAAGCCAATATGGTCGTTTTCATTTGGAACTGAAGGATGATCCATATATCTATGAAGGTATCATTACTCTGAGATTTTATTCATTTCTAATTTTCTAATCAATAATTGGGTGGTTTTTTTTGGCTTGAATTAACTATGTACACTGCTGCTTTAGCTGTATTTCCTGTTACGCAAGTGACAAATGTATAATCTATATGGCTTTTGCTTATTAATTTTCAACACATATCTCTAACAATAAACACAAATGAATCCTAGCTATACTAAAGTGCATAAAATTTCAGACTTGTTGTCAAACTCAACGAATGATCATATTTTATAATCTACAACAGTTGCCCCAATTAACATACATTTAGTAGGCTTAATGGTTTGTGTAGGTGTACTGCCACTAGAGTCAATTATAGAGGAATGTCTTAAAATATAAGTTTGGTTTAAAACTCTTTGAGAAACATATCATTTGTGAACTAAAATAACAAATATCTATATGTTATATACCAATATCATAAATAGCATGTTCCTATATCAAAAATTTCACTGAAATTGAAAAAAAGGTAAAGTATAATATTAATTTTGCCATCTGCCTCTTCCTTTACCTAACTGTACCCTAATGCCTATGCCAGATATTCGCAGGACACTTGCAGCAAATAGTCCCATCAAAACACTCATGAACGCACCACAACTTCTTGCTTGATGACATTGTAAACCCCCCAATCATAGACTCAAGAGTAGAAAACCTATCTGGCTCCAGTTCCCCTTGCCAGAAAGAGATGCCAATTTAGAGGTTATGTGGCAGAAAGAGTGGGAAAACAATCCTGTCAGGAACACAGATTTTATTACTAACCCCTGTTACAAACTTGCTGGGTTTGGCCTTTGGCGGAAAATTTGGTGACGGCTAAACAGATTCAGATGTGGCGTAGTGAATTGTGGGGTTAATAAATTTAAGTGGAAACTAACTCCAAGTCCAGAGTGTGAATGAGGCTCCTTTAAAGACCATGAGCACATTCTACTTGGTTGCAGCCAAAGAGAGGGCTTGGAGGGAGGACTCTGTGTGTTATTCAATTTTGACATTACTTCTGACACAGAGGATTGGCTGGACACTGTGGTGTATTAATTATTTGACATTAATTATTTGACGTTATTATGTTCTATGTTGTTTTTGGTGTTTTCTTTAATGTTTTCACTATTTGGACTAATTTCATTATGTATGACTTGCATTCGAGATATATATATATGGCAGATAAGTGTGAATGCAAGGAACAGGAGCCAAGCTCCCTTTCCCTTTGGTAATGGTATGCAATTTTGATTTCTAGAGTGCCGGACACTGTCTCTCAAGGCACTAAACATGTTGATAGCACATGAAAGAATTGGTTGATGGTTTTTCCTTTCTACCGCTCACATTAATGATACTTTAAACTGTACTCTGCTAATATGTCTGAATGTCATTCCCCTACACTCTATCCTTTTGTGTGTCATTGCTTAAAATAGAGTCCACAAAAATCTAAATATAGCATCATCAAAACATGCCAATATAAATGAATTTCTTTCTTTTCAAATACAAACATACATGTAATATGCCATCTTCTATTCGTCTAAGTTGTCTGGAAGAGCAGACAAGATGTGACAGCAGTTTGTTCACATTGATGTCGGAGCAAGGAACTAAACCAAAAGTCAAAATGTCGCCTAACCTTTAGAGATAAAAGTTCAAGCCAATTTGGAAGCATTTTTTTTCTTTATACACTATTCAAGATTTATTGCACTATTTATGCATCATTTCAGCAGATCACACTTTTCTGTGTAAACATAATTATGCATGTTAAGGAAAATTGAATTTCTTTGAACACAGTAATGTCAAAATGTGTCCTTAAATAGCTTGCCAGACTTCTTAAATTCTGAACTGACATATTTACAAAAATTACTATAAATGCAATTAAACTACAATTCGTAATATTTATAAATTACTTTGAAAAGTAACAAAAATATATTGAGATGAAAGATTCTCAAATGCACATAATTTCTCTCTAAATCATATAAATACATTCTCAAAACAATATATTTTTACTGATGAACTATTTTTTCCAATATAGCTAAGTAATATACATTATGTATGTGTTAACTGACGCCAAAAACAAAATGATTAAAGGTTAAGAGTATATTGCATTGTTTTTTTTGCCGGAAGCCCTTTGAAACAACTCAATTTTTGTTCTGCCTTTTGTGAATTATTAATTAGCAATACCAAGAACTTGGCAATATGATTCTTTTGCTATATATACTTCTATTGCAATGTATGTATTGATGTGTGTTGGGCTTTTTATACAGTTTATTGTATCTCTGTTGGAATTAAGCAACTGTTAGAAGAGGAACAAGTGGGGATGTGATTAGGAATTTATAAATCATGTGAATATGGTCGACTGTTACATTCTGTCATTTCTGGCGTATCTGCATACTAGAAAAGGTTTAAATGAACCTACACAACATTCTAAAAGAATAAGTTGATACACATATCAAATTTTCTTTTTTTGATTTCTTAATAACCCATGATGCTTAGCATCTTGCTTAATGACTAAATTTGGTTGCTTCTTGTATTTCTCTTCAAAAAACAAATACCAAACAAACTAAGCAATTTTATATCTGACCTTGACTAAAACCAATCGTATGATTGGGTATAAAGATGTAAAACAGAAAAGTTATTAAAATTGTAATGTACATTTTTCTTCTACAAGGAAATCTAATGTTTGGTGGTACCTCTTAACCTTGCACTGTACCATGTGATCTCGGCATGAAACTGGTGTAATAAGAGCTCTGTGTTAATCAATGTTGCCTAGATATTCTAGGTTGCAATATCTACTACAATGTAAAGGTGGGATTTCTTTACACAATCCTTGGGTTTAATCATACCTAAGCCTATGAAGACCATCTTCTTCTCTGTCTTAAATCAAAGCAATTGTGTGCTAATGCTACCATAAGCGGGGATAAAAATAATTCAACTTGTTTTTAAAAAAATAACATCAGAGCTTGGAAAGAAGACTACATCATTTTTTCTGTGATTTTCTTTATGATTTGACGCAAGCTT
>JAVSBT010498630.1:0-20061 GCA_033118115.1 Pharyngocirrus eroticus
ATACAACTTTTCAGCGGGGGATACAACTTATTACACACTGGCTATTAACCAATCAAAACACCGAAAACACACCAACAATGGGATAAAACTTGATATCCAAACAAACAAACAAATTATAACATCAAAGAAGAATTTCTCAGAAAAGAGTTTTCCTACTACATGAAAAATATGATGCTAATTGCTTGGTCCTCAAAAGCCTGTGAAAGCTAACCTGATGGGTACAGAATTGTCACATTATAGGTGTCAAGTAACTTTATGAAATACAGAAAACAAACAATAGGATGCCAAGAAATCCAATCCAACAAGATTTTGTCATTTTGTTTAGTCCAACCACCTACGGTTAGGCTATTTATTTAATCTATTTTCATGAGTTTATCTAGGCATTTCTAGGCATATTTTACAAAAGCAATGAACAAGTAATGATTTACTTTAAATTTGAGATTATAGGAGCTGAGTGAGAGTTTTGGAATAAATATGTTACCTAGACAGATTTTAAGACAACGAATATGTTTGAAGTTAATAGACATGTAGAGATTGGATTGTGACAAAAATTTGTAAAAATCATGTTTATTTCTATGTTTCCCCTATAATCATTGTTTTGCCTGTAGACTCATCATTGAAAATATAACATTTAAAAAAATTCAAGGTCAAATATTTTCTCATCAAAGTTATCCTGCCCCCCCCCCCCCCCCAATAATACATCATTATGCTTTGTTTGGCTATATATTGGCCTCGCCTCTGCCTTATGCCCCCTCTCTGGATATCCGCCTATGTTCATCTATACAGAATCAAAAATTTAAATGCACCACTTAACATTTTGCATTATAAATCAATATCGTAATGTACAAAGAAAAGCCCCCTCATATTTTAATTTTACAAAGAGAAACACCCAATCTAAATTCATTTTTACAGTCACTTCAGATGTGGCTGTTATAGTCACATCCATTGAGAAAACCACATTATAAATTGGTAACTTTTTAGACATACAAGACAATAATGGCCGCACTTCTAGTACTGCCTGTATTGATATGTGTGTACATAGCAGGAACTGTATCTTTCCAAGATATGAATACACAGATGAAGAGAAGCAATATGTACACTACTGCTGAAGATCACAGGTTTGTTTGTTGCTAAATTGGGATAATTATGATGATCAAAATTATATATATTTCAAATATTTTCTACATATTCTTCATCGCGCTATTAAACCTATACTGCAATAAACAACAGCAAAAGTGCTGAGGTTCGAACGTTTATGGTTTATGTTCTCAATAGTGATGGGGAACTTGGGGGGGGGGGGGGGTAAATTAAAAGGTACATCTGGTGTATTACCAGCCCACAACTTGATTGATTTAAAGAGTTGTTTTGCAAAGGAAAAGGTTACTAAATCTACATGTATATGGAAATTTTACAAAATGTATTCTATCGATGAAATTTCTTATTGCATAACATAATTTTCTAAGAAACTGTGTTATCACTGAAACTTGATATGTTGTCTCTTCAAAAAAAAAATCTGGGTTTTTCCTTTTTTGTATGGTCAGGTATGCTAATCTTACTGTTATCACGACGGTTAGTGTGACCACGCTCTTTGAGTGCATAGTGGAATGTTCAGAAGAGCAAATTGTTTGTTACTATGCAAATTATGACGCAACGTTACAATTATGTAATATTGGAGTCGTCCGTCCATCGGACACTGAACCGCTTGCCAACGTAGGGTTCACTGCTATAACCCAACTTAACCAAGGTAAGTTTTTTTTTATCTTAAAGCTGTGTTTACATTGAGTTGATTTGAAGTGACATTTTTCTAAAAGCCAGTATTTTAATCTTCTGAGCAATGCATAATCTTTTGAACCATCTGAAGTGTTTTGAAGTTAATACGTTTATACTGATTAGAAAATCTAGACTATAGTCAAAAAATATGTCAATACGCTATAGACAGACTTTAAAATTGTGTCTGCGATTAGTCTAAGGAGTTTAAAAGGTGCCTAAGATTTATTGCCAAAATGTCACTTCAAATCGACTTAAATCGACTTAATGTAAACACAGCTTACGTTGCCCTGCATTTATCAGGACAAAAGTCTATTTTCTCTCTATTGGTATCACTAGGTATGACAGACATTTCTCTTTTAGTTGAAATAGTGGAATTTTGCTTTTTCGTCCATATCATAATTATATTGTCTTTTGTTCAATGATTATTATTATTATCATTATTACCACTATTTTTATTATTATCATTATCATTATTATTATTATTAACATTATAAGCATTATAAATATACGTACACTCTTAGAAAAGATCGTTGTTTTTTAGCGTTATTAATGATATTTAGTGGTGAAATGGAGTCAAAGCAAGATTAAGTAGAGCATAGAGCCTACATCACTGAAAAGTATAGTTATTTTGCACTAATAGTGATATTTTGGTATCCCTTAATCTAATGTTGACTCAATTTTTACCACTAAATATCATTAAAAATCATTAATTTTGCAAAAAGTGTACATGTATAGAGATGTCCAACAGTGAGGCTAGGTAAGTATTTAAATTTAAGGTTAAATTTGATGAAACCCACACATATTACGAAATATTGAATTATCTATTGATCTCTCCTCCAGGTATGTTTAATTTAACTAATTTAGTATCATAGGCGGATCGAGGATTTTGCTGAAAATCAACCTTGGCCGCCATGATACAAAGTTCTTACTTAAATCTGCTTGGGGCTCCTGTGTTATTATATGATTATGTCATGCTAAAAGTGCCAAGATTACCCTCTTGTATATGCAGTTTCTTTGAACAGATTGAAAACCAACTAAAACATTCACATCCGCCCTGGCCCCTCTTACCAAACAAATAGACATATCATATTATCATGTTGTTGTTATTCATTATTCATTATTTATTTATATGGCAGTAATTCGTCTTGGAGGGTCTGTTACAGTCTCTCCAACTAAACTATCTGGAAGAGTGGAAGTGTATCATGATGGCGTATGGGGCACGGTATGCCATGATAGATGGGATAATGATAATGCTATGGTTGTCTGCCGTCAGTTTGGATACAGTAATGGAATTGCTACAAAGGATGCTACTTTTGGAGAAGGCTCTGGACAAATTTGGCTTGATGAAGTAAAGTGCAGAGGCAATGAAAATGAGATAGGTCAATGTCCTCATAATGGATGGGGAGATGAAAACTGTGGTCATCATAAAGATGCAGGTGTTATATGTTATGAGGGAAATGCCTTAGAAGGTAATAATTTCTTAATAATATTAAGCTGCACAAAAATATGTTGCATTTTTGTTAATTAGTTGATTTTTTAAAGGACCACAATGGAGATAAGCCTTAGGGTTTTTTGTGTAATCTTGTGATATACATGTACATGCTGTTTTTACTTTTTGTTGTATTTATTTCATGTATTTCATAGCTAAATAAATCAAATCAAATCAAAGAATCTGAACACAATGCTCTCATTTTACACTACCTGATAAGATTTAGGAGATTTTTTATGAAATTCTCTCTTCAGGGCAGTTAAGTATGTCAGATAAAATAAAAAAAATTGGGGGGGGGGATAGTAGATCAATGGTGTGGGTAATTAAGTGTGACTGCAAGATCTTATAAGCCTTTTCCATAGGTCACAGTTTTTGAGACACCCTCTTGCTGTCACTTGTTGTTGTGCAACTTTGAATTTGTGTCAAAATTTGCCATGATATGCAGCTCTTTTACAAAAGGCAAGAGGGCACTTGGAAATATCGTTGAAAGGAATCAACTTTACTCAAAATTGTAACAAAATTTTAACAAAATTTAATGTTTATTCCTTTACAGAGAGTCGATTAGCAGGAACTGTTGGGAACACTTCAACTACAGTGTTTGGAAGAGTAGAAGTAATGGTTGGTGGCATATGGGGTACCGTGTGTTATGACCGTTGGGATGAACCTGATGCCATGGTTTTCTGTCGTCAGCTTGGATATTATGGTGGACTTGCAATGGAAGAAGCTGAATATGGTGAAGGATCTGGAATAATTTGGCTTGATGATGTTAAATGTATTGGTGATGAAAAAGACATGAGTCAGTGTCCTCATAATGGCTGGGGAGATGAAAATTACGGTCATTCTGAAGATGCAGGTGTCATGTGTAAAAAGGAAAATTCCACAGGCCCAGATAGTAAGTAACATAAATCCATTGTCTTTTGTAGATTCATCTAAGCAGTATATAATTAATCATCGCATTTTTGAAACAGAAGTTCAAAAACTTCCAACTGATTTCAATATTTTACTCTTACCGAGAGTTTTTGATAACAACTGATATCTTGGTCAACCTGATCTAAAATAACCTAGTCCACTATATGGTGTAGTGGACTATTTACAGGTCATATGCTAGTGAGTAATCGATTGACCATGTCCCCCTTCTCATGTCGGGTTGTTGTTAATGTCTCTGCCCTATGAAAGAGTTTCCTAGCTACACCAACTTTATGTTCTAATGGATGATTGCTGTTAAAAGTTCAAGTACTGATCTGCATGTGGATTGACGAAGATAAAAGTTGTTATCGAAAGCTCTCAGTATGAAGAGTAAAATATTGAAACCTGTCAAAAGTTTAAATACTAATTTAATCCATTGATTCAATTTATATGTTATTGTTCGAACTGAAAATACCGTAGTTTATTGACAACCTCTACAGAACAATGCAAAACCATTGCCATTTAGAACTTAAAGTAGAAATGTAAAGATATTTTTGATAACCTGACTTTATTTCATTGTGCACATTTAGACCTTTGTGAATAGCTTCATGGTTGCAATTAGTTTGAAAAATAATAAATGGTAAGACACTGAAATCTATTCTAATAGATTCAATATAGATCGGCTTTACCTCATAACGTTTCACTCTGACCAAGAGAGCTTGATCACATGAATGGTCATCTGATTAACTTTGGTTATTATTCCGTTCAGGAAACAGAATGAACGGATCATGAATGGGGGGCAGCAAATATCCTTGGTCCCTGTTCATTGTGGGGGCTTTGGCTTTGATGTAAAATGACTCTTTAGCTTTTCTTTTGGTCCACTCAGCCTCTCTGTGAACAGTTGTTCATTCATTTTGAATACATCTGTCACTCTTTATGCTTTATTCATTGAAAACAACGCCATGGATTTATATAAACTTAATTCTATTATAGGCATTCATTTGGTGGGGTCTGATGGAAAACCTTCAACTGCTGCAGTGTATGGAAGAGTTGAAATCCTATATTATGGCATTATGGGTACCGTTTGTGACGATGATTGGGATGATAATGATGCTACGGTTATCTGCCGTCACTTTGGATACAATGGTGGAATTGCAGTGACACGTGCTGGTTTGGGTGAAGGCTCTGGGAAAATTTGGCTTGATGATGTTAATTGCAGAGGCGATGAAAACAAAATTGATGAATGCTCTCATATTGGATGGGGAATTGACGGTTGTAGCCATAGGGAAGATGCAGGTGTTTTTTGTGTATTCGAAAATCAAACTTCCTCAACAGGTGACTATTTTGATTTATAAAGTGTTTACAACCATCAATTATTTCAATGTTTATGACTGTACAGTGACAAATGGTCATGTACCTGTCATATTACAATGTACAAAAGTTCATTCGGTATTAGTGTGTAGCCTATGTACTGCATTTCAACTTATTTGAATAAAGAATTGTTTACACAATTTCTCTCTTTCCTAAGGTGACCATCAACCTATTTTGGTTTTTTTTTCAATGAGGCTATAGGAGGAAGCTGGCCACCTGGCAGCCAATGTCTCTAAGCACTGTTCAGGGAAAATACTCTCTAAAACTACTTTAGCTTCCATTGTGAAACACTGAAGATAAATAATAGTAAATGTGGTTAAGTTATGACAATAATTGCGGAATTAACCCTTTAAAAGATAAAGCAATATGTAGCAATATGTAATACAAGACTTTCTAGAAGAAAAAACATTCTGATCAAACATAAATTTAAATGAACAAATAAGGGATTCTAGCTTATTCTCTTACAGTTGATATTCTTGGCTCAGTTGGTAGAGCGTGGGAACGGCAATCCCAAGGTTGTAGTTTCGAATCCCACATAAGGTCGACAAATTTTTTCTGTCGGTTGCAATATAGATTGATACCCTGATGATAAATTTGATAAATTTAAAAAACTTCTATCATTACGCTAATAGGTTAATTATAGAGTATGTCTTCACAAAAGGTCCCTCTTGAAAAATAGGCCACCAAGTGGCGAGACTATCGCGGCGATACCCTCATTGTGACCAAATTATTTCTCTTGTTCGCCCTTCAATTTTTTAGCGCAAATAAGGATATTTGTCAAGCTTGTTAGAGAAAAATGCCTGAAATATACAGCTTATTTGATTATAACATTTATGCAATTAAAAATTGATTAGAAGGTTATTTAATCTTTTTAGCACAAAATATTGTCATCAGCCACATTTGTTTTAGCATGGGAATTCAACATGGGGAAATCTGGTCTGAATATGCTTTATAATGCAGTACATATTATTACTAAAAGTCCCAGTCAACTAATAAGTTAGCTACTTAAAATACCAGGAAGAAGTATATCCCATGGAGGGTATCAATGATAAAGCACACTTTGTACCACCCAACCAAATAGCATAGGGATAATAACTGTACATGCTGTATCCAGCACTAAAAATATTTTATAATTCGATATCATTGTCAAAATCATAGTCAGTACTGTCATCAGCAGACTACCTAGGACACCCACTTCCAGGATTTAAAATCTGAATGGAGATAGGACAACAAAGTCGTTACCAAAAAATACATAATAAGTAATATAAATACATTTTCAGACATATTAGAATTCTTGTATATATCAAGGTTTTTTTCTCTCTGACAGTTCTTCGTCTAATTGGATCTACTCCTGGAAACCGTGCCACCTCACTGTTTGGAACAGTAGAAATCGTTCACAATGGTAGATTGGGAACCATTTGTGATAGTCTCTGGGGTAACGATGATGCTAAGGTTGTGTGCCATCAGTTTGGGTACAGTGATGGACTGGCAACAAAAGATGCTAAATTTGGAGCAGGCTCTGGACAAATTTGGCTTGATAGAGTTTCATGTAACGGCAATGAAAAAGACATAAGTGAATGTGGTCATAGTGGATGGGGGGTGAAGGCGTCATATTGTGATCACAATGATGATGCAGGTGTTTACTGCAAAAATGGCAATGTTGCTGAATCAGAAGGTAAATATTTTATATCAGAAGGTAACTATTTCAAATCAGAGGGTAACTTTTTCATATAGGAGAGTCTATTTCATATCAGAAGGAATTTTTTTCATATCAGAGGACAACTAGTTTATATCAGAGGGTAAATTACTATTTTACATCATACTATTCAGTTACACGATTATTAGAGGGTATTTAAAGGATGTCTCACAGAAATAGTTCCCCTAATGTTATCTTGATATCATGATATAACATCTTTAATTTTCAAAGACATTTATTAATATTTGATACACATTAGCTAAGATTATGCCAAACACCCAAACTGATTAGAAAAATTTGGCAAAAACAGACCCAATATGACTCAGAGAAACTTATCTTCTTAAGTAAAAGGTTCTGTAACAGGTTTGACATAAGGCAGGTGTTAAAAAAAAAGACATGTTTGTTGTTGAACTCATGGCTGAAAAATATCATGAGGGAGGGAGGAAAATGTTCTGTTGGTTTTTGGGGGTTTTTTTTTTACCCATTCAAACAATGTGACAAGGTGTCAGATGATGGAGGGCAACAGTATCAAACGTCAACCAAGAGTAGCTTGTGGATTAAATTTGGCAGAGAATAAGTATTGCTGAAAGGATGAATACTTTTTATATTTTATTTACAGTCAAATTCATGAATTTCTTTAAAAATGCGTTTGCTTTTAAGAATATATTAGTGTGACAGAAAGTTTAATGTATGCATGATTGAAAATATGCCTCATCCTGCTGGGGAATTGTACTGTCACATGTGAGTATATACTGGGATCTAGAGTAATTATAAGTGATTTGATAGAAGGTTATAAAAAGTGTGATTGAAAGAGTTTATTTATAATATTTGGATTCATGATACTTTATTTGGAGACCTTTAAACTTAGACTTCATAGTGAAAAGGAGGATCCGATGAATCTATAGTTTTGATATGGTGGTCAATTTTTAAAAATTTAGAAAAAATGAAAAAAAATTCCAGCCGCTTGAGGGTAACGGAAACCACCCCAACGCTCAACCACAAACATAGTTATTTTTTATTTTGGCCTAAGGCAGACCACCTAGCTGGTGTTTGGTTCCAGATAAAGTGCTCTTTGGGTTCTTATAAACTCTAGAAATAAAGTTTACTGGGGCATAAATGAACTCTTGGAAAAACAAACCCTGGTTACCCATACACTCAATGAAACACATGATACCTGGCTAGCCTTCACCATATGACTGGATTAGTTCTTCCATTTTAAAAAGAAGTCATAAGATCTACTTTAAGCCTTCGAAGTTTGATGCAACTGAAATTCAGCAAATATGTTTTGCATTTATCTTAGCTGAAGTGTATCAAATTGTAAATATGGACACACTCCTTGAGCAATTTAAGATTTTACAAGCCTTCACCCAGGGCTTACATATTTTGAGTCATGTGGTATTTAATATGAGACAATTCTGATTCATCAGAGTAACTTCATATAAGACTGTTCTGTCAAATGGTCATCAAAAACATCTGGCTTATGTGGACCTGTACCGTGTCATGGATTCTATCTCCTTGGCAGGTAAAAGAACACAGATAACAATGGCCGAAAACAATGTCGTTATCTGTGTCTCTTTCTTAAAAGAGGTCCACATTGGAAATAAGTCACAGCTACTAGCTAGAAGACTTAGTGTGCTATCCTCGGTGAATACCATTCACCAAATTACAAAAGAAATCAAATTTAATTTAAAAAATCAAAATGTAACTGTTTCATATAAAACCAGTTTGGAGACCTTTAAACTTAGACTTCTTAGTGAAAAGGAGGATCCGATGAATCTATAGTTTTAATATGGTGGTCAATTTTTAAAAATTAAAAATTGCCAGCGGGTTGAGGGTTACGGTTTCATATAAAACCAGTCTGTCACATGATTCTGTTAGTAAATGAACTTCAAGTTATACGTGTTGTCATTTACATGTGATACTATGTAAAGATTCACGCTTTAATACCTTCCTTCTAGAGTTGTACACTTAGCTGCAGATGACTGTGTTTAGACACACCTTTACGAATCAATTTGAATTGATTTAAATCAAAAAAGTGTGTCTGAAAGCATATTCGAACCAAATGAATAAGTCGTTTCAACCTAGAGTGGTTTGAAAAAAAGGATTAAAGAAAGATATTTGCAAGTTTTACCCGTTATATAGTTTAGGTATCTGTCTGATCATCCCCCTCCTTTTTGGAGTTCAGACACGATCCGCATTCAATAATAGGCTAGAGTAGCTATGGCACCTGTTCAAGTTGGACAACCTCTACATGGTAAACAGTAATCAAATGACTGATCAGGACCAATCGCTATATGACAAAAGGGGTAATGATGTATTAATTGTATATTACATTCCTTTAAAGTGCTTCAAATTGATTAGTAAAGGTGTGTCTTACCACAGCCAAAGTATATCAAATATAGGGAATTATGTTTTGAGAAGCTCTGCGATATCACTGATGACTCTACTGTTTGAAATAATTGTCAAATTTGCCATTATGTGATGCTCTTTATGTAAGTAAAGTACAGGAATACAAATCATTACAATAATTATTTAAACTCTCTAATTTAACAAACAATGTGTATTCTATTGTAGACATTCGTTTAGGGGGATCCCATGGAAACACTTCAATGACAGTTTTTGGAAGAGTAGAAGTCAAGAATTTTGGCATCTGGGGTACTGTTTGTGACTATGAGTGGGATAACGATGATGCAAAGGTTGTCTGCCGTCTGCTTGGGTACAATGGTGGAATTGCAGTACTTGGTTCTGTTTATGGCGATAGCTTTGGGACGGTTTGGCTTTCTACATTAAAATGCAATGGTGATGAAACAGAGATTGGTCAATGTCCTCATAAAGGATGGGGACTTTCAGATTGTGGTGGGAGTGATGGAATAGCTGGTGCTATTTGTTTAGTTGGAACTGAAATGCCCCCAATTGGTAACTCTTTTGTATTGTTCATAATATTATTCATGGGTTCATTCAGAGCCTTTATTTTAATTAAGTGTTTTTTATGCAAACAGAGAGAGAGAAGGGTACTGAATTGAGAACTTGAATGAGTGTAAAGATGTATGTAAATATTTGTTTTACCATTTCAGAGAAATTCTCCTTTTTTAAGTAACAGGCAGTAGTGCATACAAAGTATTAAAAAAATGCTGTGTATGGGAACATAGTGAAAAGCTCGAAAATACACCAAATAATATGATTATGTATGTTAGATACTTATCTCAAAAGGCATTCTCATCAAATATTGATTTTGAAATATAACAAATTAATGTCACAAATAAGTGCAGTGCCAATGACAGACAAGAACATAGTCATAATCAGGTCATAAGTGAGTTTCAAGCCAAATTACAAGGAAGTTGCTATACATTGTATTACTTCAGCTGTTTACATTGCAAATGAAACCTAGTATTCTGCTTGTGTAACCATTCAGGATCGAGAATCAGCAAAAATGAACTTTATTTGATATGGAGAAACATGTCGTCATGTGCAATTTGTTGCATTCCAGAGAAGGACATTTTCTGTTCTTTAAAATCATAAGATATATACTGCTGGAGTACAAAATGTGAACTTACATTTTCTGTTTTATTTCAAAGTATGCAACTTGGTAGCCTTATAGTCTTAGCCATGTAGTTTTAAGGCGTGTTTGCACTGTTGATTTTGAAGTACTCCATCCAATTTGTTGCTGATAAAGTATTGTTATTTATTATTCCAATCATTAGATTCTAATCCAATGTTAAAACAGTCCTATGACCATTTTAACTACTAATGGGTATACATCATCTATATTTTAAAACAATTTGTTTACAAACTACAAAATCGTTGTCATATGGCACTAAAAATTGATAGTGTAAACCTGCATTAAGCCTTGAAGTCTTAGTCTCTTGTAATAAAATAAAAAAGGATGTGATTTAACCAAAGCCCTGCATGGAGCTAAGCCCATAAGTTTTGTCTTAATCCCAGGTAAGGTTAATCAAGTATGAAAGAATTCTATGGATACTTATACATGTAGATGTAAAAAAACACCCATTGGGCAAAGCTTTGTGAAACACTCTGACATCATTAATTTTTGCTTTGGAACTTTAAAATATTTTAAATTTCTTTTTTTTGAAAAGGGGGATACATAAATGTGTTGATGGTCTCTAACTGATCCAAACACCATTCTGATCCCTCTAAAGTATCCATGGCCATTTTTTGGTATTGATCATGATGTAATGAGAAAATAAATTTACTTTACTTAGACTTACATCTTGTTTTCATTCAGGTATTCGTTTAGCAGGATCTGCTGGAAACACGTCTGAAACAGTATTTGGAAGAGTAGAAATTCAGTACTTTGACTTATGGGGTACTGTATGTCATAATTCTTGGGATGATAATGATGCTAAGGTTGCCTGCCGTCAACTTGGATACCATGGTGGAATTGCAAAGAAATATGCATTTTATGGTGAAGGGTCTAGAATGATTTGGCTTGATCGAGTATCATGCACCGGCAATGAAAATGATCTGAGTGAATGTCCTCATAGAGAATGGGGAGATAATTGGTGCCGTCATAGTCAAGACGCAGGTGTTATTTGTACTTATGTAGAAGGTAATTATTTTGATTTACATTGTCCTTCAATAAATTCAATTTATGTTTACCTAAATAGAACTGTATTAAACTGCATGCATTCCATTTATTTATGCAACTATTTATTGAAATGAAGAAATCTCCATACATGCTCAGTCTTTCAAGATAAGTACTGATGGTTTGCTTATGCAATTGTTTTCTAGTTGAAAGCTTGTTACTGTAAGGATAGGAGATACCTCATAGGCCATTCCAAATTGATTAGTTGGTCTATAGATGTGGCCATTTTTTCAAGATTGGTAATATAGAGAGCTTTCATGGCCAACTGGGTTGTGTGTTCAGTTTGATTTGTCATACTGGACATACGATACGAAAGGTCCTTGGTTCAAATCTTGGCAGTTCCAAGTGAACTATTTTTTCACTGGTTTTCAAGTTGTCTTTTAGAAGAGACAAAAACCAACATGTCACATGTCAAAGATAATAGCATCTGGCATGTAAAAGACCCAGAAGGGTGTTGAAAACAACACATCCTTTCTGATATCACTTCACCCAGGTGAAGAAATTGGTACTGGCATATGGGACGAAAAATGATTTGTGAAGATCTAGATTGGCTAGAGCTGCAATGTATTGCAATGTACACTCCCCAGGGAGGGTGGGGAAAATATATTGTGTGAATCCTGCCAGGAAATAGTTGAGGGTATAGAAACGGATTGTAAATTTCCGCTTTATAAAATGAACACTAATAACAACTATTATCTATGTTTCTTCAAAATTTTGCTTTTATGTCAAATGTAGACAACAAAAACAAACAAAATCACCACAGTACAGAAGGTATCTCATATCATTAAATTTTCTTGTCATCTTAATAAAAAATCCATTTTCTATTCTATACATTCCTCCTCTAGGACCTGTCTAAAGCACTCCAACTGCCATATATGAATAGTGAACATATTGGATTTTGGATTTCTAGACATTACTAAATATGAGAGACATTCCTACAGCATTTCAACTGCAGTATGGTTGGACACAATTTCACAATACTATATCCATTATATTCGATATAATTATGTCTTTTTAGACACAATTTTCAACCCAAACAATTCCTAACAGGTATCTTACCACAGCCTTTAACCCTAGGGTTTCTATGGAAATTTGAGGTGAAAAAAGGGTTTTAAAAAATCCCAAAAGTGTGTCTAACCACGGCCTATGAGTAGTAGATGTTATGGATTTTGGCATGTGGGGAGGTACTGTTTATGATGATGATTATGTTGATAATGTTGCAAAGGCAGTGTGCCTATAATATACATGTCATGGTGGGAATGTGGAGACTTTGTATGGACAACATTGGAATGAAATGTTAATCTTTTTAAGAAATTAGATAAATATGACATGATTATACTTTGTTACATTGTTTTTTCAAGAATTTGTACTGTTTACCATAATTTGGTTTTTTTTGTCCATTGATACTACCTTGTAGACGTTTATATGAATATCAATTGAGGAAATACAATAATCTTTATACATGTATAATTATGGTTATATGCTTTCTATTATGGTTACAATAAAGATTAAGAATAGTGGCATGCCTATGATGATCTACAGTAAAGATTAAGAATATTGGCATAGCTATGATGGTCTACAGTAAAGATTAAGAATATTGGCATAGCTATGATGGTCTACAGTAAAGATTAAGAATATTAGCATGGCTATGATGGTCTACAGTAAAGATCAAGAATATTAGCATGGCTATGATGGTCTACAGTAAAGATTATGAATATTAGCATGGCTATGATGGTCTACAGTAAAGATTATGAATATTGGCATCGCTATGAAGTATGATGGTATGTTGGTAATGAAGAATGATATGATATGATAAGGAAGCAGCATTACTCTTTCAACAGCTTAGATAGCGTGGCAGGATGATAAAGTCTGGGATTTTTTACAGTAGAACAAAAAAACATCATACAATAGAAATGAGATTTATTTCTGCGTAATGTACACAATATAATACAAAAGATATTATACTAAGAAATATAATAGAACTGTGCTATAAATGAGTGACAATTGAATAAGGTGTGTTTCTTTTTTTCTCTTTTAAATGACGGACATGTACATAGATTTAGTAATATTATTTAGAACATTCTTCAAATATTTGCTTAGAAATCTAACAATATTTTCCTTTTTTGGGAGTTCTTAAATATTACAATCTCTTTTGAAATACAACCATGTCTCTACATTATGGTACTTGGAAAACATTGAATGAGAGATTATTCATGTATATATTATGATGTTACTTGTTGTTAACTTTTTGCAATGTATAACTGAATGTTATGTAATATTTACAGTATATTTATATGATTTTGATTGCTCAAAAAAAGAAACTTTCATTTATTCACAAATATAAATATAAATAAACATTTTTGCACATGAATAAATTCTAAATTTAAAAAACCTGCATGGTTATTTTATTACTAGTGATCTAATCATTTAAAGATGAATAAGCCCTGTATTGTCAGCAATATTTTACACAATTCTAATATATATTGAGTAATCTACATAGTAATTTATTTAATCTATATTTCATCCTATTTTTTTCAAAATTTTAGGCAGGAGTTTTTATATTTTTTCCCTTTTCAAACATCGCCGCCCCTGTCAAGTGCCAAAATAGAAAATAAAAATAATTTGGATTTGAAATAATTATATTCATGTTAGCTGTTATTCTAGCCTTGACATGTAGCTTGAGTTTTTGATGTTGAAAAAAAACGCGATATATAAATGATACAGGAATGATAAAAAAAAAAACACCACATGTAAATAAACATCCATTCTCATTATACTCCTATGGTGCAGTGCAGTCAGAGAGCACTGTTCCATTCCATGATCCATCACCTTGGCAGACAAGTACTGTTGAGTTTTCTCCATCTGAACTTTCAAAGCCAACTTCACATTTCGTCACAACCTCACTTTCAAACCTATTGTCAGAAAGGGATCCACTTGCAAGTAAAGTGTTGTTGGCAAGTTCCAAGTCAGGACAAACAACTGAAAGAATAAGTAAGATCCAAATCAGTCTGTAAAATCCAGGAGCTTAATTTGACCTTGAAGACTTTGTGAAAAGGTGAAAACTGGAGTAAAAAGTTGGTAAATTGTGAAAAGTGAAAACATTTGAAAAAGGGGAATATCTTGGAGCGAGAATTGTCTAAATCAATTTTTGGCAAGTATAAGTTAAGACTGCCAACCTATGCATGAAATCATGGCCCACCTTTCTATTTATATTCATAATGACATATAATTTTTTCCTAGGATTTCCCTAAACCATCAAAAACATCCTTAGTATCGTGTTTTTTTAAACTCTTTTTGTATTCTGATTTTATCTTATATAAAATTTCTTTCTAAAGGGTTAAACGATCTAGAAAGAAAATGAAGGTTTTTCCTCATTTTCCCAGAACGTCAACAAATGACTTTGACATTTTTCGCTCCAGAGTGTTATTATGAAAAAGTGAAAAAACGGTGGAAAAACTGACATAACCTGGTTAGAAAAAATAGTGCAAAAGTGGGTTTTCATCTGGGCTTTGAGTATCAGAAATGTCTAGTTAGTTTTACTAATTAGCATAAAGGATATAAAATATTATGTAATATTGTATACTTTTTCATACTGAAATGCTTAGAAATCTGATATTCTGAGCAAATTGAAAACACTGTACATGTAATGATGTACTAGAAGTGGACACTCAGGGAAATAACTTCAGTATTGCTGCCTTACCAAAGCATTCAGGAAATGTACCATCCCATGTACCATCATCTTGACAATAAAGTGTTGTGGAATTGTCGTTATCTTCAGTCGCAAAGCCTTCGGTGCATTTCGAGACAACCTTACTTCCAAAAGTATTGCCACTAAGTGATCCACTTACTTCTTCTCGGGTGCTGTTCAGTTCCAAGTCTGGGCATGGAACAGCTGAAAAGTAAGATTCAAATTACATGCATTATCAAAAAGATAATAGATATATAGATCACATAATTATGCTTAAAGACAGTTTTCAACAACATCTCATCACACAACATACTTTGATTTTCATAATTTATTCTATATCAGCTGGTGCCAAGTTGCAACTTAAAATTATGGTTATGGTTCCATTTCAGGCTGAAGTAAATGAATAAACCGATAAGAAAAAAATGACACTTCATTGTGAAATCCTACAAAGAACACTGAAAGATAGGACAAGTCAGATCAGTTGCATTAAAATTCATCTTATTTAGACCATGCAGTTTAGAATATAAATTAGTGCTGCTAACTTACGACTGCATTCAGACAATGTTCCATTCCATGTCCCATCTCCAAGGCAGGTAAGTAATGATGAAAGTTCTCCATCTAAACTATCAAAGCCTTCATCACACATTGTGACAGCCTCACTTTCAAACTCATTGCCAGTAAGTTCTCCGCTTTTAAGACTACTGTTGTTGTTAAGTATCAAGTCAGGGCAAGGTGCATCTTAAATATCAAATACCAAACAATTGATAACAAATAATAAGGTACATTAATTTTCATTGGAACAAAAGTTTACCAATGAAAAATAATTTACATTATTTTTTCATTTTTTATTTCAAGCATATTTAGGCAGGGTGACTGTTCATCCTGTTATCATAGATCTTGGAACCAATAATATTTTTTGTAATAAATAAAACATAACCTGATCATTCCTGCAGTTTGACATGCATAGTAACCATCACTTATATTTTTTTTAAATGTTGATTCAAATTGGATCATGCTTCAAATGGCAGTTTCATTTTTTTAAATACTTCTGTTAATTACTACTTGGGGATTGATTTTTTTACATTTCTCACACAGATTGATAGAGAGGGCATTTATGGTGGTTCATTTTTCTGTTATTTGTGTGTGGGGGGGGGGTGGGGTGTTAAAAACTCCATTTTACCTTCACAAGCATTTGGTTCCTTATCCCATTTTCCAAGATAAATGCAAGTCAGTTTTTGGATTTTTTCTCCATCCTTGAATTTAAATCCAGGTTCGCACTGCAGTGACAACGCATCCCCTACATAAGCAGTTTCTTGTCCAGAAACAATCCTTGCTTTCTCAGGTACCACTATAGCTTCGCATGTGTCATCTACAAAAACAACCACAGGAAATTAAATTTATCAGGACTATGAAAATGAGATATTATTTTTGTATCGTTCAACAGTTATTGAAAAATAATGAACAGCAATATTAAGCTATAGAATATGATTTTGAAGCTATATCCCGGTTTAACATTCAATAATATGCTCTAAATTTAGATTGTTTTGTATTTTGATATCTTAAAAGAAGTTTAGAAATAAAGAATATGTTATTTTAAGAAGTTGATATTTGTTGCACAACAAATTCTGTTGATCTAAGTGTACTTACAGTCATCCAAACCGTTAATTTCAATTTCCAAAGCACCTACAGGGTTGTGTTTGGAGAAAATGTTCTCTTTATCTTGTCCTGTGCAGAAAGGATAATATGATGATACTTGAGGCTATGAAATACTACTTTGTTTTGTATTTGTGAACATTTTTTAAGTGTAGTACTCCATAGACATTTTCATTATATAACCCCATTTTAGTTCCTTACACTATATTAGTTCCTGCTATACTGGTTCATTGTATACTTTTTTAAAACCATGCCTTTGAAACAGTCAAGCACACTGTCACACTGAACTTACTTTAAATTAATTATAAATCAATTCAATAATTTATTAAAGTAGTGTCACATACTGAAATCTTGAATCGATGGTATACGGGCACAAGGTGGTACCTCTGCTGATTATTCACCGGTTATGCCCACTTGAGGCTTTTTTTCAAAGTGAAAGATCATGTGTATGATTTATTGACTTGCCTAACTTTTTGTTAATAACATAAGATATGTATTGTAACAAGACCCTAAATAAAGCTATGAATTAATAAGTTAACTTTCCTACCATTCATGCCTTTTTGTATGGCTGCTTCAATCATCTCTCTCATCCATTCTGTGATTCTTTTGCCATTATCTAGGTCTTCAAGTTTGTCCTTTGTTGCTGGGACAGGTTGTTTGATAGTGAATACAAAGATGGCACTGCCATTGCTATCAAGGAAAAACTATATCAGTAAATCATAGTTCAGTCTGTGCTCTGATTTTAGATATAAGATTACTTATATTGTAAAATGGACATGTTATGCTATATTGATTTTATTTTCATGAAAATGAAATAAGCCTTACTTTATCTCTCTCATGCCACAAATGTCTTTCAACTCTCCACATTTAACAAATTCTTGGGTATCAATGCCAGATTCAAGCTGAAACAGTACAAAACACAAGAAAATGTTAAATAAAAAATCCGAATAACAACTCTACATACAATATTTATACATAACTTAGAGAAACACATACAAACTTATCAGGTGTGAATTATCCAATAACATTTCACTGCTCTTCTTACATGAGTATATGTTTATTTAAGACAAGGAGAAATGAGCAGGTGTGAAGAGGTTGACAACTTTTCTATTGTTATATTTTGTAATTACATGTAAAGATATGGACTGAAATGAAATGAATAATACCAATTTTTATGTTAAATCTGTAATTTTAGGGTTGAACTACCCATATGTTATGTATAAATATTGTATGTAGAGTTGTTATTTGTATTATACCAGTGAACAAGAACTAGTGATTAGTTCGAAAGCTATGGAGAATAAATTACAATTGAGAAGTTTAGTTTTTAATCAACCATACAGTTCTTTGTAAAAAAAAAACGTGGTGTCAAACTCTATCTGGTCTCTTTGAATCCAAAACAATTTGCATAAGCTAGAGTCTCTTTTATGAATCTATAGACTCTGATTTGACTCGCTGTGTACCTGATGATTATGTTATATTTCTGAAAAGTTTGACTTACATCTTCACAAAACTTCTCAGAAAGGGCAAGGTATTCAGCACTGGTCTGGTCCTTATAGGCAGCAATGTAATTCATATCAAGCTTGGTTGTAACTCCATATGAAACTGTCAATCGGAAATTTTAAATTGATACAAAATTAACAGGTTTAACACTTGCATATCAATTCATAACAAATTTATCATATCATGTCAAGCATAGAATGCAAAGTGGAGGTATCTAGGAACTGATATAATATTATGTCAGTTCCTGGCATGCAGGGTAGTTCGCAAACCAACCAATAGTGAAAAGGTGTATTGCTTTGTATGGCACCAGATTCAAGCATTTTCTCAAGGTCATGTTATATGACTATCAGGCCCTAAGAAATGAGGACAATTTTGTTTACAGTGGTATGAAGAGATTTCAACACCTTTTGATGATTCTACTTACCTACAGTACAAACCAGATCTTTGACTTCTGCAAAAAAAGAAGGAAGCATGCATACAAAAGTAGTTTTTTAAAGTTTGTAGATAGGATGTTATTTGTGACTGGAATAAATGTAAACCATACTATTCAATGTTTATTGTTATTAGGTTTTCAACTTTTTACTCTAAAAAAGTTTTACAAAAATTAAATTTGGATACTCTTTTGTATAGATATATAATAATTCTTTGAACATAGTACAACATTTCATTAAAATCAAACTGGAAAAGAAAATGACATTGTGGTAAGTGAAATATTGTAAATACATAGTGCTATTGTACAGTTTCTTTGGGTTTTAGGAAGTTTTTTAATGTTCAATTTTAAGTAGCTGTTCTCTTCTAGGGCCCTATTCTAAAACACTATAGGATATGAATAAGGGTACAATATAATCTGTGTGCAGAAAAGGTATACATGGGCAAGTATTCAAAGTATTACAAACATGGCTATTTACTATTAAAGGTATATAAAATAATGTTTTTAAGGGATTATATTCGTAGCAGGTAAGACAGATCATTTTCACAACTGGAATAAAATTTGATACATGATCATTTTTTCCATGGAAATATGAAAAAAATATATGGAAAATCTTGCTAGAATATGCTACTTAGCATTTTCAAACAAGATGTACATCATTACATTCCAAAAGAGATTTATGAAATGATATTTTTTCATATCCTGTAGGTAACAAAATCATTAAAATCATATTCCAGTTCAGGAAATTATAAATCTTACCTAAGGCAGGAGTTTTTTAATTTTCAGTTTTTCGAACGAAATTGATTTTAGTTGAGGGTAGGAGGGAGGGAAATAAAAATAAAAATAATTGCCAAGATCAACAAACTCTACGATTTCACGTCAAGGTGTTCCGCATAATCATGATCAAAAATTTTGTTTCTCGGGCTCCCTGGAAATTTCCTAGAAGAGGCCAGAA
>JAVSBT010498741.1:0-20058 GCA_033118115.1 Pharyngocirrus eroticus
CCGGATCTTAAACCGGGGGGATCCGGGGCTGCCGTGGTCATCCGTGCTTATATTAATTTATATGGGACTGGGGCTTAAGCAGTATCCGCTATACTTCCTGTATATGGAAGTTTTGGCTTAATAGCCTGTATACTTATTTTGATTATGGTTAAATTACCATAATGGTGCTAAATGTGTTTTGATTTTGTTTTTGTTGTTGTTCTTGGTGCTAAAAGTGTGTACAGCATCTCATTTGTATTTCATTTCTGTATCTTTTTTTATGGACCTTTGCTTTAGCAGTTGAGTCTGAAATCAAGTTTTGAATTGAAATGACAAATCTTTCAACCTTTTACTTGTATTAGCATTGCCGCGTGCACACCAGCTTTCAACGTTTGCCACTTTCTATCATGCAGATTTTTTGATGGATTTTAATTACTACCAAAATCTGACATAATTTTGAAAAAAAAAATTGGAAAAAAGCACCTGTGAAAAAAGGTGTCGGTCGTGCCAATTGACCAACTAAACAATTTCGATTGGCCTAATATAGACTGGTTATTCTCCTCGCAAAGAATTATCAAAGCTCACATATTAAATTAATACAACAAGACTGAAATGAATAGAATTTTGAACATTAATTAGTCTTCGCTATATATTCGCTAAATTATATAAATCTCATTGGTCTTATATATTGGGTTAAATTGTTGAATTCCTAATGGCTGAAAAATATGGAATCAGATTATTCTCATTAAAGATTATCTTTATATCAAAATTCTTTGTTGGAATTATCGTTAAACCAATTACTGTTATAGTTCATAATGTCATTAATAACCACGTCACAATTCAATAGTCCATTAACAATTAGGAATTCGTGATGTGTCTTTGTGTCAGACCCTCCTATGTAAGGTTTCAAATTTAGTTTTTATTGACCTGGGTTTCGTTTCGTTAATTCGTCCTTTGAATTGTACTTATACTCCTGTTAAAGTTAAGGGAAACCGAAAACGAGGTTGCGCGGCCATTTTAATAATCTGGAATTACATACTAGCCTACACAAATGTAGGGATAATATTCATATGGCGAAAAGACAAAGCAAAGATGTCGAGACAACATTTAAAAAGAAGTGTGAGTATGATATAATAATTTGTAAGTGCTAGTTAGGTAATGTCCTAAGTTCTATTAAGGTATAAAGTATGAACACATTGTGACTGTCATTGTCAAAGATAACATGTACACTGACGTTCAATATTGCCTATATAATAAAGAGTGTATTGTTTTGACAGATTCGATGACACATGACAAGATTTTTTTTACGTGTACTTCTGTAGTTAAATCAAAGAAGAAGATCGAACCTATTGCAGAGGTCAAACGGTGTACAAGAAATGGTGATAATGTGACAATTGGTGATAAAAACTTACAAAAGGGGCAAACAGAGCTAACAAAACTAGATCATAATGATTCTGCTCTCAGGCATATGTTTGGTAAACAAGTGGAAAGAGAAGAGATGGATATGATTCTTTCCCAGGCAGAGCCAGTTTATGAAGTAGGATGGAAGAATCTTTCTCCAGGTAAGTTTTTGCTCAATGTAGTCTGACTAGCCTAGCTGATTTTAGATTGATACCAACGCTCATACAACAGTAAATAATTTAGTCATTTAAAATAAATTAGCAGTTTGTATCTCTCCAATATGCTCCACAAATCTTGCTCAATCATTCCCTTCCACTACTAGTAACATGATGTGCAGAATAATTTCCTTTAAGTGTGCAAACAGTTTTAATTCCCCAAAAGTTAATTTCTTCTCATGAGTCATACTTTTTGGAAAGAAGTTTTTATATTTTGTATTTGCATGAAAGATACCTTTTTGTTTGTATTTATTGTAGGTCATCCGCAAGGATTTAACAGTCAGAACACGGCAGATATTGCTGACATTGTTAAGAATTTGATGACTGATGCAAGTATAAAGTTATATTTTAGAATCCACCTTTGTGGTGGAGACCACTTTAAAGACAAATATACATCCAAATGATGCAACAAGTTGAACTGTTTTTATGTCTTTCAGTAGAATTTAATACCCAACTGGTTCTAACCACATGATAAGTGCAAATCCCTATAAACTTGATGTAATTGTCTGAAATTTTAAAATCTTTTTGTAGGAAGAACTGCTACATCCACCAAGTACGCCCCCCCTCTTAAATGTCTGGCTTGAAGATAGAAATGAAGATACAAGTGTAAAGAAAAAAGGCTTGCCAAATGCAAGGTAACTACAGTATTAGATGATTTGGTAGAACAGAAAGACAGTATCAATCTATTAGCTAGGTTTTTTCTTTCAATCATTTACATGTCTCAATACAACTGATTGGCAATCGACCTATGACATAGTAATGTGGTGATGATTCCACATATGAAGTTGCCATTGTGCTTTCATCTGTCAATGCATTGGTTAAGTTTCTAGACCAAAGCTATGTGATTCAAATGTGATAAGCAAAAATGAACACATTTGTTTAAATCATGCATTGGTTTTGTTCTCACCTGTATAACTGGGATTCATTGTTCATTGCATTCGATATATATATATATATTGTAGGGCACATGGTAAAAGGAGTAGGACATTTGGTAAAAAGTTGACCTGTGATTCAAAACAGTTACTTGAAAAACTAGCTTTGGCCATTAATGCCTCCAGAGGTAATGTTTTATTGTTATACAAATCAATTTTTCCACTTTTTGTGTATTTGCATTTCTACCAAAAGGATTCATATGCAAAAGCAATATTAAGTCCTGTGACAATATTATGTAATTATACTTGCAGATGTTGAAGAAAATTTGAAGGAAAATTCAGAGGAATCAAACAGGTACTTTTCTATTTTGTTCAATTTGCTGTATCTTTACAAGGGTGTATCACAGAGGATGAACATACTAGATATGATTTTTTTAAATACAATAGCTACAATCACAAATCAAGCTAGAAGGATTTTATGCATAATTATATGAATATTGTTTATGAAATGACTTGGAAAATACAATTTTTACATCTGTTATTTTTTTCTTTATTAGATTTGCTGAGAAATGTGTTAGTGATAAACAAATACAGAAAAGCAGTGAAGAAAATGAAGGCCTTAAAAAGGATGGATCATTTGATTTGTTTGAAACACAACCTGCTGCGATTGATACAAATGTGGAATCTGATGTGACTCCACCTGCAGTCAACACGACTAAATTAGTGACAGTTGTTGAATCTCACCCCAATGTTTGTAAGGAAGAAGTAAAACCTGAGTACAAAGAAGAAGAAATGGATATTTCCAATGAAGACTTATGGTCAGATGATGACTTCTTAAATGATTCTTTAGTTTTAAAGGCTACTCAAGATCCTCCTAATATAATCTCTATATTTAGCCCAAAGATGATTAAAAGAAAACACTGTACAAGCACTCCTGATAACTGTATGAAAAAAAATGGAAGATACGCTTTCAGTTTGAGTCCTGTCACTCATAATGCTGCAACTAAAGCAAATGGAACCGGTCAATCAAAGGATGTGTTTATACAAAGGACTGCTGCACATACAAATTTAAGTAAAGATGTAAATCAAAGTTTACCACAGAAAAATAAATTTGGAAGGAATTTGATAAACCCTCCTTGTGTACCTTTGTTTCAAGAATCTACTAAAGTAGATACCAATAAGGGCCCTGATAAGTATATATTTTCATCTTCCACATCATCAAATTGTTTAACAAAATCAAACTCTAATCTTCAAAGAGGTGCAATAGGAGTCCTATCAAAACCATTGGAAAGTATTAGTGTTAAAAACATGAAACCATCTGTAAAAGAACATCCTAATAGTTGGAACACAAAAACCCCTACTGCTACAAAGACATCTTGTACTAACTTAAAAAAGACTGCTTACACCAAAGGAATTCAATCCGTGTCCCACACAGCACTTACTTCAGAACAAGGATTAAAAGACACCAGCCTGTCTGAGGATCTTCTTGCTTCATTGGCTGAACCAGATGAATGGTTAGATAGTCAAGTTTGTGCAATTGAACCAGATAAAAGACCTTTGCCATTTTCCTGTACTAAAAATCCAAGAACAGACAATACTAAACGTACATCAAATCCAATGGTGCCTCAAATTTATAAGATGCCTACCGACAAACAAAATAGTAGAGTGTCTACTACAAATGCAGTACATTTAAATGGTAAGCAGAAAAAAAGATCTTAGATATTAATAGCTGGGAATTGAACATACTTTCCCATGGTAAAACAATGGAAAGAGAAGAAATTAACAGTAATAACTTTTATTGTATGTGCAATTAACCAATTAGACATTTTTTTGGACAAGCTGAAGACCTTTACATATTTGTGTAAGGTTTTTGTCTTGTACTTGACTTGTTCCATCAGATTTTGTGTATGTTTTCATGTATATTATTTAAGTTTATATCATCAAGGAAATTGATTGCTGGGTCCTCTTTTGCCCTAGTATGAAATTTATGTCCTGTTTTTCCATCTGTAGATACACCAACTTTTGAAGACAGTGATGAAGACTTAAATGAAAATGAGTTATTAGAAGTGTTAGATGCCATTGAAAGTAAGTTTAACAGTTTTTCAACCTTGTATGACACATTAACAATAATCTTATTTTGTAAAGAGAAAGGCTAATGGTTGCTTCTGTATTCAACTACAATTGAATTTTATATCTAAATGATTAAATATTTATTCTGTTACTCTTTACAGCTCAAATTTCTAACTCCCAAAAGCAGTCTAGTCAAGAAGGGTCTCAACCCTCAAGCCAAAGTACAGCTGATGGAACATGTAGTCAAAAATACACAGCACAAGAAATAGAGAGAAAGAAACGTGAAGCATTGAAGAGAAGGACAGATAGACTTAAGAGTTCTCAAATTACTTCTACAAAAGAAATATCTTCTCAAATTAATTAAGAAAACTAGGGATTAAATTAATTTCAAAAGACTTTTATTAAATCTAAGCTATTCTTGGAAAACATTATGTATGGAATTTGACATGACAGTTGCACATGTCTGTGGATTTAGCAAGTTTTACTGATGTAACTTTTTTCACTTTAATTCAATTAAAGTTTGAGAAAAGTTTTTTGTACCTAATGAAATCATATTTTCAATTCCTCTGTACATGTATATCAAGATTAAGAATTTATATCACAAAATGAAATAAATCATATGTGTATATCTGTAAAACATGCAAAACATTTTCTTCTTTTGACATACACATTTGTGAGATTCTGCTCTTCACTTTTTACTATTTACAGTCGCCATCATTATGCTCTGATAAAACATAAATGTACTTGTTCATGAACAGCCAAGCAAGCTCCCATAAATTTCTGAGGAATATACATTGCTAGAATTTTAGAAATCCTCACAGAAAGTACATGTATACACTTACCACTAAGACTAGAACATTGAAAATAGCAAGAAATTTCATTCTTATTGTAATACTTTTTGGCATTATGATTCCTATTTTTTTTTATCTGAAGCTAATAAATTTGAAGTGAAATATTTCCCAATACTGACAATAGTTTATAATAGGTCTAAAATGTGCACTTTAGTTGTTGAGTATTTTAATGTTGTTTCTATTTTTCAAAAATGTGTTCTTAAAGAGGGTAAGGGTTTTTGGTTTGTCGATGATACTTTATTAACAAAACAGTGAGTTTCCATTTACTCTGTCAAACCAACGAGCGTATAATTATAGTATACTCTTTGGTCAAAACTAGATTTCAGTTCTCAAATTTCAATCAGGGTGCAGCACTGCATGATGGACTTTTTGGTTTCTGACTTTCCTATACTGTGTCTTACATGAATATTTTATCAATAGATTGTCATATCTGTATGCAGATATTCAAGGACATATAATCTAAAATATCAAAGTTGGTCAAATCTTATCCCTCTACCTCTTTTTAGAGCATTTCATTAGGCAAACAAAATTATTGTGTGGTCAGAAAAGATATGAAATGACTAGTCAAAACTTGGTGTTTTATATCAAGATTGACTATTCCATTTTTTTCAAATAAATACATTACTACCTATAACAAGTGCAGGACATTGTTTCCCTGCAATTTTGATTTACCCCCATTGTTCAAAAACACACATTACAATTAGATGAACAAGTACACACACACAATTGAAAAGACAAAAATAGATTTAAAGGCATGATATCTTATAATTTATTCTTTTTCAAAAGTCTTTATGATAAATAGTCTTAAAATTCATTTAATTAAGTCAACTTTATAAAGTCCTTCTTATACCAAACTTGGTATATTTACCAATGCAATGGACTTTGTCAACAAAGTACAGCTAATTATGAACAGAACAGAAAAATCAACATACAAAAAAAAGGAAGAGTATATGGATTAGTAGAACACATTGTGGAATGAGATCGGGCAGCATTGGCATTTGTACAACCTTCTCCACAAGAAAAACTTCTTCCCGTTTAAAAGTAGTTTTTTTTTAAATCATAATTTACATGTATAAGAAATGGCCTGCTAGTTTCCTATCCATGCCAAGGGCTCTATCCTGGTGGTATGTAGAAGGACATAGATGACAATGGCAGAAAACAGGGTTGTCATCTGTAGCAGAAAACCCATCAAGACACGGACCCATATTCATGGACATTATGTGGAATTACCATGATCATTAAAAGATGCTAATATTATCCATAATCATCATCTATTTTGTGGAGTGATGTTTTTGTATAAGAAATCTTACTACCCTTTGGAAATCACATATCTATCAGAAAAAAATACTCTGAAAATGACCATGAAATGATACTCAAGAGCATTTCACACATGTACAACTAACTCTCTCTGCATCAGAATTTTTTTTTCACAAGAAATTTAATTATTATTATTTAACAAACACATTATGAATACAGTGTCTTTTTCATTTGTTTTGGGGTAAAATGTACATAATTATCTTCATTGATAATGATGTGGCATTACAAACACACACATCATACGTCCTGTTCAACATGTTTATATCAAAAAGTCTTTGAAAAGCATCCAAGTCATTTGTTTTTGTATACTTTACAGGTATTCTTCAAGGGCTATAAAGTAAAATTAAAATTTAGAATATGTCATCCACTAAAGAATTGTAGATAGTAATTGATTGTGTGTAGCACAGTATGTGGTGTCTTTTGAGGGCCTTCATCCTTATGGGTGGCCCCATACAATATCTTTGTACTGTACCCATCTCTAGGACAATATGATTTGGGGACAATATTTTGAATGGGTACTTGTAGACATAATCAGCTGAATCGAGTGTAGAATAGGGAGAGCTCTTGAAAACCAACCCCAGACATGCCTTTGTCTTCATCTTCACAAATCAAATCAAGGCAGAAACAGGTCAGTATATGATGAAGAGTTACATGGGACAATAACAAAAGACACAAGACTGAATCCTAGTGAGGAAAAATAATTTTAAAAAATAGCTCTGACGACTGAAAGAGTCAAAGGATCTCAAAGGGGCTCTTTTTATCTTAATATTTGGCAATCTATATTAATCCAAGATCTTGAATATACTTAATTGAAACTCTCACCAGGGATAATCTTATTCTTAGAACAGTTGGTTTGAGGTTAAAAATAAAATGGTTCTTTTTAGGTATTATTTGAAAATTGATTAGTGACTATATAGGATAAAGACAATTTCAATTTTTGAAGGGACAGCAAGTTTGATGAGGAAGATTATCAATGAAGCATAATTTCTATGAACCATATTTTGGTGGTGTTTTATAGAGAGAAGCAAAGGTAATACCATATCATGATGTAGGAGTAGAATTTATTGGCTAAACTGACTCTCTGATGGAGGTGTTAGTAAGCTGATGTCAGAGGACAAGTTACAAATATTAAGAGTTAGAGCTAATTATCTAAGCCAACTAACTGCCTTGTGGCTATTTTCAGATAAAGTTATTATGTAGAGGGCACGTCCTGCAAATATATGACATTATCCTTATTTGGAAAAGATTGTTGTAGAATAAAGACTGGGCATAATATCAAAGTTATTAAATTGATATGCAATGTACAGAGTTGTTGACTCGCATGAAATATGAATTAATGTAATGAGTGTTTGTGCTTGTAATGACAAGTATATTATATATATACTGTTATAAATCTGATTGGGCAAACTATAAAAAACCACTGTTTTTTGTTGTCTTTTCAGATTGATAAGTTGATAATTTGAATGGTAAAAACTTAGTTTTGTGCAATGTTAAGATGATCATCTTTTGGTTATTGTTCATGTATATATATTGGAAGCTGCACTCTTGTAATCATAAGATAAGATATAAAGATACATTTGATTTTTTTTTCAAAAAGGTGGCAAGTGCATATAGAAAAGGTCCATATTTTCTATTGTTGTGGATTGGAAACATACTTGAGCTAGTTTAACTATTCATTGCCTCTTGTTAAGCGTGTATATTATGAATTCAATAAGTGTGTGTACAAATTCATGTTATGACATCTTGTTTTCACAGATTGGCAACAGCTTTTGGTTTAAGAACGACATGTTTTATTATAAATGGACAAAACAATCCAACATACTAGATTATGTCACCTATTCTATTCATTTATAACTCTTTTTCTTCTCAATGTCAGAAATAATCCAAAATAAGTGAAGATTGGGAGGCTTATCCGTGTAGATCTGACAAAAATTTAAGTAGGAGAGGTGTTGTAATGAAAATAATCCTCACACTTAAAGAACAAAGAAAAAATCTTAATGGAAATTCTGTGACTTTTATACCCAACTACAAGGATATACACCCACAACTACCAAAGAGATTTTTATATTTAACATTCTCAGAACATGAATGTAGGCTAAGAAAGTAAACTAAGTAACAAAGCAAGTTTCAATGTTGAAGTATTACAATTTGGTGTAAATCAACTGTACAGCTTGAATGCCTAAGGTTGAATTTTTATGAATAAGATTATTAGTGTTGAGGGTATTTATCTGAGAAATAATTCTGAATTAAATCATGGTTGAGTTTATTTGCATTCTGAATTAATTTCCTTTAACTTTGTCATAAGCCATATCAGGTGTAGCATACCATTTAATGTACCGGTATACTTAAAATATGCTACAAGCAGCATAAGTGATTTAATTCCTGCAAGTACCACTCATGGCTAATAGCAAAGTGCAATTACTATATACAACCATAAAGCACCCCCAAACATACATGTAACAACTTTTGTATCCATTATTTTTAAAAAGAAAATAATCCATTATCCCTAAGTATAACTATGTTTCGATAAGAATACCTGAAAATAAACGGAATTCTTGTTTGAATGAGTGCAAACTCCTATTGATAATTGCCAATGGTATCAATGAACTAAAGAATCAAGAACTCTCAAAATGTTGGCTTCTATCTATACAACAACACTTCACCATTCATAAATAAGTAGCATTTACTACATTGAATTATAAGATTAAAAGAGATTGTAATCAACTTTAATCGGGGAAAAAAATGGCCAAAAAATCATATGATATAAATTATAACACCAGATTGCAAATTTCTTGTAACTTTCACAGTGGTCATAGAACTCCATATCATCCCTTTTAAAAAAAATATGCCACGTTCATAAAATCAAACTGCTATGGATGAAGTCATCACCTGCAAGATAGAGCACATTTCTTGCACATCAATCAAACTTTATAGATATAAACAGATATCTTCAAAGGGAGAGAATTTGTTAATGACACTGTAAGCATACTCATGCATCATTCTGAAAGAATTGGGGGATTAAAAAAAACACCCAATCAAACACCTGTTTGTTGCTTTTATGTAAGTGAAAGTAACCTTTACCACAAACTTGTGTGTGTGCATATATTGGTATTCTTATAGTTATACATCATATCATTACTAATTGCACTGATTTTGTTATTTTCTTGTCCACTTTGTTGGCCATGACATGTTTATCCCGTTAATTCTTCTAGTAATGTTTTTTCAAAATACATACTTGCCATCTGTAGAAGTAAAACATGTTTTGAATAAAGAAAAGTCAAATATTTATTTTGTGTATGTTTTTTATTATTGATACTGGTTATTATATATTTTAAAGATTGTTATATCATATATTTTTTATGGACAATTTCTGTCTTGGGACCTCATTTCTTGTCTGTTTTTATGCCAAAATAATTGTTAATCATTAATATTAGGGCGTATATATTACGTAAGTGGCCCAAATAGAGACATTAAAAAGTTGAAAAGAAAAATAGGTGGAGTCACGTCAAAAGAAGTGTCATCACAAATTTCTGCTAACCAATCAGTTAAACATGTCTGACAGCTTGGTGTTGAATTAGGAGTGAAAGAATGGTTCAAGGTGGTTTTATTGACAGGCATTGATCGCTGGGTCGGAAATCTTCTTTAATCAAACGTATTAGTAGATTCATAACCAAGGGTACAGATGGCTGAAAAACACTGTTTTTCAAAATTCATACAGTATTCTTCGCTACCGAAAATTAAAGCAGGAGAAATCAAATCACTACCTTCACTTGGATTTTGTTTGTGATTCTGTAAACCAAGCTATTTACTTAAATTTTCAAAGCTTGTAATAGGCTCTTTTGAGTCAGAGGCTTTTTTATCCTCTTGGTGTGTTGCCGTGTGCGCGCAGTGAATCGATTGCCTCATACGCAGAAACACTACTCAGTTATGGTATAAAGTGCTGAGGAACAATCACCGTCAAACGAAAAGTGAAGAACGAGAGATAAAGGAAATAACAGACAGCCAAACTTAACCACATTGGTTCATGAAAGTTCACACCAGAAAGGATTACAACTTTTGAACGAATTTTTGAGGATTACCTGTGATTTTAAAGGATTTTGTAGGAAAAAAAGAAGTTTTTCAAGTGTTTTTGTCAAAAGAGAAAGAGTAAAAACAACCAAGAAAACTGTTTTATTGAGATAAAATTCAGTGGAAATGGGACTTTAGAACCGTCTCTAGAAACGGTCTTAATGCCACCAAAAGACACTATTATCTATAAAAAGAGCACAGAAATGTAGAGGTGCATTAACACTAGCCAAAGACGTTTCAATTTCAGATATTACTCTTACAACAGTTTGATAAATGTGGCTTGTTACTTCTCTTGTACTAATACAATTCACCGAGTACATAGGGAACTAGATACTTTAAAATATTTAGAGTTGGTTGAAAGTTATCTACCTACCAATTTAGATTTATTGGATTTGATACGGTTGAAGTGAAAGATTTCATTGGAACTTTTACAAACTCATATACAATGGCACCTTTGCTTTCCAATTTATTCCACTGCCGTCTGGCGAAACTTTACGTAGTAATTGTTTTCTTTTTGCTGACCGATCATGGTTTTACCAAAGTATCTGCAAAATCATATTTGAATATGTTTGTCCAACCAACACCAATGGACCCGTGCTATGAGGAACAGGATAGACCCAGACGTTGTATTCCCGACTTTATAAACGCTGCCTTCAATAAAGAAGTGGTTGCGTCAAGCACATGCGGTACGCCACCAAGTCGTTATTGCCAAACTTCAAGTTCAGATGCTAATGGAAAAGTTATAAGAAACTGTTTTATTTGTGATGCAGATCATCCTAAAAGAAGGCATCCCCCATCATATCTCACCGATTTGAATAACCCCAATAATCTTACATGTTGGATGTCGGAGCCGTTTGTGCAGTATCCACAAAATGTCACACTTACATTTTCGCTTGGCAAGAAATTTGAGCTAACTTACGTAAGTCTACAATTTTGTTCCGCTAGACCCGACAGCATGGCAATATACAAAAGTATCGATTATGGAAAATCATGGATACCATTCCAATTTTACTCAAGTTCTTGCAGAAAAATGTATAACAAATCTCCTCGAGGGGTTATAACCAAGGCAAACGAACAAGAAGCCCTCTGCACAGATGCTTACAGCAATATCGACCCTCTCAGTGGGGCCAGGGTTGCATTTTCAACCCTTGAAGGTCGTCCATCAGCCTATGATTTTGATAACAGCCCTGTCCTACAAGACTGGGTTACAGCAACAGACGTAATGGTAGTTTTTAACCGTTTGAACACGTACGATGAAACCATAAATATTGAAGATGAGGAAACTGGCGCAAAGGAAGGATATTACTACGCCCTATCCGACTTCGCTATCGGAGGTCGTTGTAAATGCAATGGACATGCGTCACGTTGTATCGAAGAGGATGGGAATTTGGTTTGCGAATGTAAGCATAATACGGCAGGCGTAGATTGTGAACGTTGTAAACCTTTCCACTTTGATCGCCCGTGGGCAAGGGCCACTGCCAAAGAAGCAAACGAATGTGTTGGTAAGTGCTGATTCTCTGTATTTTAACACCCAATATAACGTTGAGTATGTCACTCATGAGATATTTAATAATGCAATTTATTTCTCAGTAATTAGCTATGCTAGACCCTGTGGCTGAATTGCATGATTTTTTATATACTTTTTGCTACCTCGATCATTACATCAAGGTCCTGTTTTATAGATGTAAGAAGTGATTCCAAAATGACCTCAATTTTTTTTATCTGTTTTACTCCAATGGAAAACATCAGCATTTTTCATCCAAATTACACAATTCAAACCTTGAATCCATAATTAATTTCTTTTAGCATTCATTGTGTGTTTATTGGAGAATTTTTTTCACAAAAACATCAAAATGTATCATTATATAATCTCATTTAATTGTTGAATTTGACAAGCAAGCCTGAGAAGTATTTGTCAGGGAGTTGTAAAACTTTTTTATCTTTGCCTGCTTTTGCTTTCAAAGTTATATAATGTTTTCTGGTAAAGGTTGCGAACTTTGAAATTGAAATCAGTGCAATGTAGTAAGAAGTAAGGAAAACATGAAGTCGAAGTATAAAATCTTGGGGATGCTTATGAATTGTGAAAATGACTCTATTTACATGCCAATTGTTTGCAGCAAAAGTCTATATGTCCTCAAGGCAAAATCTGGCCATTATCTGAATTTAAAGTGTCCTGTGTGGTATGTTTTGCACGGAATAGTGTAATTTGGCATGAAGAATGCTCGGTGATCAAAAAATCACAAAAATAAAGCCCAGTACATTTTTACTTTCTGTACATGATGATCTTGACTTGAATGCGATTGTGATCCAGCACTGGTAATTCTCATCATCAATGATGTGAAATTCCCAGAATGTGTACTCTTACTTTACCTTTATGCCTTGGACAATGACCTGCTACCAAAATATGATAGTGCTAACACTATAATTATATCAATAATACATGTTCCAAGATTATTTGATATTACTTTTTTCCCTACTTTTTTTGATTATTTTGAAGGTGTGTGATTGTAATTCTAATGTATGTATTGTTTTCTAATTGGTTGTTTCACATAGGACATTGTCTTGAACATTGCATACTAATCTACAACTTTGCAGGAACTAACAATGCATAAAGTATCTCAAATCTAATGTTTAAATACTCTGTCTTCACATAAACTAAACAATACAAAATGTTTCTTTTCAGGTCTATGTGTATATAATAATGCTGTATATAGGCTACATTCTGATTGTTTTTTCTGGTCTCTCATTTTGAAACCTAGTCTACTCTAGCAGACATTTGTGGTGTTTTGCTCTAGTAGACGTGGTGCAAAACATGGTCAAACTTGTTTTGATATGATTGAAATGCAACTCCTTAAAAACATTTCTCTTGCGCAAGGTCTACATTAGCAAAAAAGAGTCTTTGTTATGAAATAAATGTTTTATAATGTTTGCTCGAGTATATTAGGCTGAAGCTAACAGCTTTTGGTTTCTAGGAAGTAAACTGAAGAAAATGCTTCCTTTTCAAAATAAAGAACATTTCATGGAAGGGTTTAGACAAGAATGGCACATATTCTTTTTCTGGTATTGAGCTTTTAATACATTGTGATCCTTTACTTTAGATCTAGCAATGCATATTTGAATGAAATCTTATGTGGAAAAAAGCAGCTGTACATTTTATTATCATTGTATATGTCGGGAAGATGCTCCCTGTTTCAAAAGAAGTATGAATGAAACATTACCTTCTATGATAGCAGTTGAAATTTTTATTTTTAGTTGGGGGGAAAATCATTGGCAAGTTAATTGCAAAGTAACAATTTAAAAAAAATCTGAAATCTATTGTAAGAAAACAACAAATATAAAGTTAACATACACCAACAGATCTTGCTTAAAGTTATGGCTGTGGGAGTTAGATGCTTTTGAAGAAATGTTGCTGCCACAGAGTTTCACCCTTTATGCAGGATGTATGTATGTTTGGATGTACCTGCTGATGTTCTATTCTCCAATGGATTTCCCATTTTCCATTTGTTAGAAACATTAACATTTCAGTTCTGAATGCAAACTATTTGATTTGAATTCCTTCTTCCATGATTTCTTGTATCTGTTAGCTCACTCTTCAACATTTCACATAGACTTAAAAATGAGAGTACCATACAGAAAGAAAAGATTCCAAACTTGTAGTTGCTATTGGTTTGGGATAGTAAAAATAAACATGTCTCAGAATGTGTTGACAGGCGCTTGCTAATTATGTTTCTAACTTTCTGACTGGCTTGGTTCATTCATTGTAGAAAGATGTCACAGGAAAAATAAGTTGAACTGAAAAAAAAACATTTTTAGCCAAAGCTAGGGGTAAAAGTTTTGCCTTTTGCGTAGAAATCATTCTTGGATTTATACCCTTAAGAAGCTCTTTTTTTGCAGTAATTGATAGGAGTTAAGTTTGATTTGGATATAAGAGTCTCTCAGTTTAGTATTTATATGTTTAGGGTGTTAATTAGTATTATTTTTATATTTCTTTAAGAAATTGCAAGAAGTGTACATTTCTGAGGACCACCTTATATTGTTGGTAGTTTGTTTACTTTCCCCTGACCTCCAATAAGTGACATCTTAAGGTTACAACAAAGAAAGAGAAGAATCCAGAACATTACAAAACCTCAATACTAGATTAGGTGTTTATCCTGAATACTATGATTCGGTAAAAGAATGAAACGCTTTTGAATTTTAAGAAATTAAGTCTTTATAAATTATACATGGGTCTTTATATTATTCATGTAGGTGTTATGGCTTCTTCTATGAAGCAATGCTAAAATCCCTTCAAAGGAATTCATGAAGTATCATTGTTAGATCAAATAATGACATTATATTGGTTCTATGGACATGACACCCTGTACTCTGTAATACGGTTAACAAGATGAAGACAGACCAATGTAGGGTTTGACTCCCATGTGGTGTGATATAACAAAGCTAGCAAGTCATTTATATTCATTGCCGCAGCAGGATTACTACCTAATAAGCTTGTCAATAAAACCCATCTTTTAATGACCCTGAAGGTGTGATCCAATCAGTATTGCTACTGTTAATATGAAAATCAGGGCCTATTAATTCTTTGTTTTGGATTTTGCAATCTCCTCTCATTTTCAAATGTAGCCCAAGTAGGTCCATTGCTGTGGTCAAAAATGTTTGTTTCATAGTGCTTGTGCCATGTATTTGCTTCTAAAAAATGGAAAAAAGTTGATCATAGATAAAATCACCATGATTGCCATGATCATGGTGATGTAGAAGTATTTACATAATTGGTATCAGTAATTATACCAACTTTGTTCAAAATTAGAAAAAAGAGACTTTCTTTTTTCTGGGACTAATACAAATAAAAAAGTTAGGGTTTAGAAAGAAGTAGTTAAAATTTGTTATAGATCTATGTTTAACCATTAGCCATATTTAGCCTCCAACTATCTGCAGTTCTTTTGTCAATTTGAAATATTTTAAAAGTTTTAGCAGTAACACTATATAATGTTATTATTGCTTTTACGTGTATTTAAACATTTCAACAAGGGTCTTTAATTTTGATTTTGAAATGAGCCTTACTTTTAAAATTAACTGCACAATAACTATTGGATATGCAGAATATGGAACTGTTTATTTACCTGGGCTTAAAGCGGTGTATACATTTGTGAGGAATTGGTATACTACAACCCTATACTTTATCCCACAAACTCTTAAAGCTACTGGTGTATATGTATACAGCGCTTTAAGTAACATGCCTTTGTTTAAAACAAAGAAAGTTTTCTTTACGACTTTGAATTGTTTTTATTGTACCATGAAAGGTACTTTGGTTTATTGTTTCACTTTGTATCATGGAGAGTATAATGGTTGGATCACTGTATCACAACTTAAGACTTGGTTGAGCATCTTTATAAAGTCTTGATAGGTTTTTCTTTATCTATCAAAGGAAGCCAGATTTTCGGTTTCCAGGAAAAATATGATACTGACAGTGATACATGTACTATGATAGAGGATGAAAAATTATGATGATAATGAAAAAAATTTTATTGATATTATCTTAATTATTATAATTCCTATTAGTACTGTCTGCCATTTTGATTTCGGTGTTAGCTCATACATATACGGAAATGTAATCAATGTGACAATCAGCTCAGGCGCTTCATTTTACTTACTTTTCCTGTATAAGCTACACCAGCCAGAAAATGTTGATACATAGCAAATCTTAATTATTGTCAGTAACACCTGCTCCCTTTTCACTGCTCCCTTTATGCAAATGGATTATAAGAAGGATTATAAACAGGATGATCAAAACGATGCCTCGCATCAGATTTTATTAATGTGCTGTAACACTTGTTTGCCGTTTACTCCTTTTGTGGCGATTTGTCAGTTAATGATTCTCTCACTATAACAATGTAAAATTTGTTTTCCGGCATACTGAATTCATAGAGACCGGTCAATGGAGCTGTTCTCTTTACAAAGATGGCTTTAGAGCTTGTTCCCTGATGTTTCACATGAATGTAACCACTACACCATTTTGACTCTTAATTTTATAGAGCATTGGTATTAAAAGTTGTATATTGATGTTAAAGATGAAATTTTGTAAGTCTAAAAATATTTTTCTACCTTTCTTTATTCTTCAATGGGAATTTGTGTTACTATTTAGTGAGATTTAACTTTAATGAGTGCTTAACTCATACTGCATGAATTATCAAAATGTTCTCTCAACATTCTGTTACATACTAAAATAAAAGCTTTTTTACTTTTCTCACGGTCCTGGGTTGATTGCATTCTTAGTTAAATCTGGTAGCTGATTTTGATTATAATGTGACTTTTTATCTTTTTTTTGAAAAAACATCAAGAATTTATTTGAATATCCTGCCAACATTTCCACTAGTAGACTCCAAAACATTACATTTTAACAAATTGGAAAAAGAACTCTAATTCTAATTAATTCATTTCTAAATGTCAAGAAAAATCAACTAAATCTAGAAGAAATCGTCACAAAACAATCTTCATGTTACATTTGAGGACTTGAATGACAAACCTTGCTGATATAACCATATTAGTATTAACAGCTCTCCCCCAAAAAAGAAAAGTTAGAGGAGCACATCTCTTTTTAAAGTTGTGTCTCGGGAGAGTTCACTCTTTCTTAGATTGCCTTCACTGTGTTCTTGAATAATTAATAGTGTGGAATTTGATTTAGTCTGTTTTCAGAGAGTTTTAAACAGTTACTCATGATTATAGGAAAGAGATATTCTTAATATAAAGCAATACTGATTTCAGCTCTTGAAAAATGTATATGATATTTAGCTAAAAGGTTTTTTTTTATAGGTGTTAGGTTTATTTGATTTATAAAACTTTTGTTGAATAAATCCTAAAAAACTCTGTATCAACTAGCATTAACATGGATTTATTCCCCACTATTGGAATCTGAAGATGATTTTGTAAAGGAATGGAAACCCTGCAAATTTATCAGATATTATCAGATATATACTTGATTTTGCATATACTTTTCAATGTTTCTGGTTAGGGGCCAGTGTATCACATTGTGAGGGATATAGTAATGTGTTGGTATGTTTAATACAGAACAATGAACTTATTTTGTTGCTTCTATTTCTAACACTATGGGATGAATAATAACGCCTATGGAGGCTTAAGACTTTGTCACAGTACAATTCCTTCTCAAGTGCTTCAACTTTTTTCATTTTGTGATTTTGGGCAGAATACAAGCTGAGAATGATATAGAACTATTTCAGAAAGGATATGCAGCAGATTTGAATAGCTAAGTGAAACTTTAAAGATACTCAGCGGTATCTTTGATCATAACCATTCAAAATCTGTCATCAGATGTGAAAAAGCAATCTCTATACGTATGTCTAAATGTTGTTTGAAAAATAAAAATTTACAAATACAACTTATGGTATATTTCATTTCTCTATGCATAACTTGTCTATATTATTTTATTTATTTATTCGTTTATCTATTTAGTTATTTATTTAAGTTTTGGACAAGGAAGTTAGCCTTCCAGGAAAAAAAGATAGCAATCACAAAGCTGGAAAGATTTAACAGCATAACTTTGATTTATTACATGCTATTGCGGCTTCATTTACACGTCTGCTGTATATTTTCTTGTTTTGCAAATTTGTTGAAGTTAAGGTAATTATTGAGGTAATGAGTAGGTCTATAAGCTAAGCAATGTGATACTTTATTCTTAATAGACTTAGTAACAGCAAGCTTTCTTCAGACTATTGGTTTCCATTTTCTTGATAGGAAAACAAAGTCTTGATTTTGCCTTTCAAACCTTCTATTTGATACATTTCAAAGAGATAGCAAACCAAAAACATCAAACAATCAATATATAATTCATAATTGAAAAAATATTAGATTTAGACTTTATATTACAATAAACAATGAAGAAACAGGTCCGTAGTGGTTCACTTTGTAGTTTGTTTACATCGTCTCGTTATAGTTTTTAGTAAAAATGGCCGTTCATAGTGGAAATATAGGAGGTAGGAATCATGGTTTAGATATTAAGATGGATTTCATTTGGCATTCTATATGATGACATCTTCTAACATACATGTCCTTCTGAGTGATGGAATCAATGTGACATGATCTGAAGAGATATAAAGTCCACAATTCAAGCTATTGGTTTATAAATTATATGTTATGGGTTATTTTTATGGATTTTTAGATTTTAAAGATCATGAACATTTGATTTCACATTTTCAGTTTCATTTCTAAGAGAGAGGATGTTTCAGTTCAGCCTTTTCTCTTATTGTTGTATGGGTTTTTCTTAACATAACAATTCTTCAATTTGCAAAACCATTGACATTGTCTTTTTTTAAATTTGTTTCAAAACATTCCTGTAATCACACCTTGCATAGGTCATTGACGAGTGTTTCTAAGTGACTTTGATCTTGGTTTGATCATAATCTTCTGAAGTGAACATTAAGTTCTATTTTTCCCCTTAATAGCCATATACATTTCCCTTCTCTCTTTACATGGTTCAACTTAGCGTAAAATTTCAGCCAATTTGTAACGCTAAATCTGAAGTGAAAAGGTGTTAGCCTCTGTGTAAAGTTATTGTGTGGTGACACCATGACACAATCAAGTAATAAAAGGGTTATAAAAGGTGTCTAGTTTCTAAGTGACACACACTAAAGAGCCTCAAGGAACACATGGCTTTCAATTCAATCCAAATTGATGCTATCAAACTATTGAACATGGGATTGATTTTTTTTTTAGATATTGCAGCTCATTTGAAAATGTCTTATACCACAAACACAAAGCGTAATACAATAAAGACCTAACACTTTCCATACCATTCCACTTAAAAAGGTCACCTGTATGTATGCAAAATCTGACAACTGTTGACAATAAAGAAGCAGGGAATAATTTACCTTGATTCGCATAGCAGTTTGCTACACAACATTACCAAACTGCTATGCAAGTTTCACCAAATTTAACATTGCAGAGATACTAACTGCTATGCAAAATCCTAAAAGTGCTAATCAATTTTGAGACACTAAATTATTCCCTGAAGAAGTGATTTGATATACATGGAGATACTCTGTCAATCTGCTGGGAAGAATAGAAAAAATAAACCCACACATAATGATCAAGATGCAAACATTTTTGAAATTTAAGGAGGCTTAAACTCAAAACTTAAAGCGCTGTATACATATACACCAGGGGCCGGTTTCAATTGACGACTTTAGTCTGACTTAACTTTTATAATGCACTTATGTCCTCACTTAGACTAAAGTGGGTTTCAATTGACAACTTAGATTTTTCCTAAGTTTAAAA